>JAUTXW010001202.1:0-288882 GCA_030620095.1 Kuschelorhynchus macadamiae | reverse complement strand
TTAATGCGTTAGAAAAGGAGATTACTAAAATTAGTAAAATTTTAAATGAAAAAAGTTATACAATACAAATTGATAAATTGAATGAATGGGAAAAAACATATAAAAGTTATATTTCGAATTATTACAAAACATAGAAAGTGAACTTCCTTAAAATTGAATAAACAAGTTTGTTGTCATGACAACCGTTAAACAGCAAGTCGTTAATGAATTACATAAACCTGCTAGAAAAAACTACAAACGCAGAAGGGTGGTAGTGAAAGGGTTAAATGATCTTTTTCAAGCTGATTTGGTTGAAATGTTACCCTATGCCAAATTTAATAAGGGATTTAAATATATCTTGATTACCATAAATGTATTTTCTAAGTATGTTTGGGCCGAACCGTTAAAATCTAAATCTGGAAAAGACGTAACAGCGGCAATGAAAAAAATATTAATCAGTGCAAAAACTCCACCAAAAAACTTGCAAACGGATAGAGGAAGAGAGTTTTTCAATGTAAATTTTCAAAATTTGATGCAACAATTTCGAATTAACCATTATAGCACGTTTTCCAATTTGAAAGCGAGTATAGTAGAAAGAGTGAACAGGACTTTAAAGAATAATATGTGGAAAATATTTAGCATTCAAGGAAATTACAAATGGTTTAATATATTAGCGGATATTGTAAAAGATTATAACAATACAAAACATTCTTCAATAGGAATGAAGCCAAAACAAGTAAATAAAACAAATGAAAATAGAATCTTGAAATCTGCATTTACTCATTGGTCAAATTAGATATTCCACATTAAAGAAGTTAAGATGACAAACCCTTGGACATATTTAATTCAAGACGAAGATAATCAGGACATTCTGGGTGGTTTTTATGAGCAAGAATTACTAAAAGTAAAGCATACCGATGTGTATCTTATTGAGAAGATTTTGAGAAGGAAAGGAAACAAAGTTTATGTGAAATGGTTAGGACTTGATAAAAAATATAATACATGGATTGATAAAAAAAATATTGTTTAATTAAATTGAAATTAAATTTTAGTTAAATTTGTTTTATTTCTGTTCCTCACTTTATGCTTTAGCTGATACAAATTACAAAGTCTTAATGTGCTAATTAATTTCAAATAAAATTCACATTTACTAAACTAAAATTTTATTAAGTAAAACATCAAATACAATTTTTATTAAAACGTGTCAAATATATTTTATTTCTATGTTCCTCAGATAATATCGAATCTAGAATAAGTTTACAATCATTTATTCTTTTTTCAAAACGGAGTCTATCTAAGTACCACATCTGAAAGTTACTCCTACGGGCTTGTCTGTAAGCAAAGCTCCACTTCACTAACACATGCACCTTATTGTTCTCTTCCAGAAAAGATATTGTTTTCTTCGTAATATTTTCTTTTTGATCCATTTTCATTGTTTTCTTCGTAATATTTTCGTTTTGTTCCATTTTGCTTCAATTTGTTTTCCATTTGTTCAGGATATAAAGCAAGTAATTCCATCATAGTTGAAACATTTTCACTGTTAGGATTTTCTGTTGGACTTATTATATTATAAACATGCGTACACAAGTCGCCACAATCAGATGAAATATTATTTTGAAATATTTTGAAATATGTATTGAATTCTTGCCTTTTAAGTATAGATAATCTATAATCAATAATTTCCTTTAATCGCCACAAATTGTCCAAAGACTCTTGTCCTAAGTATATGAAGTGTGGGCCTTTTGTAATTTGTAGAACAGGGGTATCATTTATTTTCTGAACCTGCAGATGAATGTTGTTTATATTCACACTGGTTTGATCAACTTGAGGAAAGTAGAAATTGTTTACAATAATTCCTTGATGAACACAAATGTCTTTCCAATTTTCTTCGGTTAGTGCGATTGAAAATCCAGTTTTTCCACCAATTACAATTTTTGGAGAAAAATCATTTAAACTAATGCCAACAAGAACAAATTTTGACAAAGAATTATTTAAAAAATAAATTTTTGAATTAAGAAGCGTTTCCAAAGGTTTATGAACCACGGCGTTGTTCATAATGACTAAACGAGACTGAAACATATTGTGTTATTCTTGTACTTAAATATTCTCATCCCCACTTTCTTTAAAGTTTCGTTTAAAATGGATTAATGAAAAAATAGATTTCCAGTTTGAAATTTATAATAAAGATAAATAATTAAAATGGTAATGTATAAAAATAATGCAAAGTTTAATGTAACACTAATGATGGAAAAGTAATAATTTTTGAATCCGTCATAATAATTGGTACAGTTGGGGGTTAAAATTTGTAACTGATTATTTTTAAACTCTAACCTTTCTATCCAATTTGTATCAAAAATAGATCGATTTGGATAATGATACAAAATTTTAAAAAATTTACTTGCATTTTCATTTCCATTTATTCGTTCCATCCAACTAATTGTACTATTGTTAATTAATCCAATTTTCATAAATTTACAATATTTACTTAGAGTGACGTCTGTTTTATTAGAAAAACATATTTCACACTGTGTTACGCCAGGGGGATGATGAACATAAAAAACATTTTGGAAAATAAAATAAAGAAGAATAAATTGAGATCTACTGATAGTCATTAAAACAAATTAATAATAATATTCCAAATTTATTAACATTAAGCAGATACTTTCACCACGAAAGCAAAAGCAGTTGTAAAAAAATAACAATAAAATACTTAATTTAAATATATGTAAAAGTTCATAAATAAGGATATTAATAATACTATATAAAATGTGTAGCTTGAAGACTTATTTTGAATGGTTACAATTATTCGATTCCTATTTTTCCATAAACAGTTATTTAAATCACAATTCCTAGCAAATTTCTTATGCTCCACAATAGGATCATCATAACTTAACCAATCAAAAATTTCAATACCACAATAAAAACATTTACAAATATCATTGATTGAAGTATAGTAAAAGCCAGCTCCAGCTAACACTTCTGGTCTCAATTTTCCTTTCCATTTTTTAAAAGTGGAAAGTCGTTTTTCATATGTTTTAAAATAACTGTTATCAATTTCTTTGTCAAAAGTTTCTAAGCACATTTTGTGAAAGACTTATGAAGACTAACTTTGGTTTCAAAAACAACAAATTTAAATACCTTATAATATCTACATAAATATATCTAAATCTTCATGTTCTGCATTCCATTGATACAAAGCAATATCTTGGTGTCCCCAAGCTAATGTATTAAAACTATAGGGAATTTTATACCGCTTATCATCTTCGGAACTCAAAGCCAATTTATTAATTAACTCTGTAAAAATTGTATGTTGTCTAGATCGAAAAACATACATTGAACAAAAGGTTTTAGAATGATTTTCAACAACATCTTTATAATGAATAAAATCCAACTGCTTTTTAATTGCACTTTTTTTAACACCTTTTGCTTTTTTTGTTAAACTGTTTTCCGTTTTAATACAATATGCTTTTGCTCCAGTACCAAAGAAAGTAGTAATGGGTTCACCAGCATATTCATCTTTGAATTTTCCTATAACTGACTTTGTAATAGGCATTTCATGAATATTATTAAATTCATAATTAGATGTGTCAAATTTGTGAATATTTTTTATCATGTCAGAATAAATATTTGGAGTTGTGACTTCTAAAATGAACGAATCGGTATCGGTGTATAAAAGTGAAATATTTTCCTGATAAAGAGGTTTTAAAAAATTATAAAAGAAATCATACATGACAGTTTTAGATATATCTAATATTGAGAAGCCTACATATATTGGTTTATTGTAAGTAACTTGAATCTTTTGCATTTGAATAGCTACCAAGTTTTCAGAAAATATTGTTAAGTCCTTGAAATATGGTTTTGCAATTAAATTCTCAGCACCATCTTTTCTTCTATTTTTTTCCCACTCTGTAACAAGTCTTACGTCAATTCTCCTATCAACATTTTCCATAGTCTTGCCATAAATACTATTATTTGCCAACTTGTAAGTATTACGATCAAATTCATTCTTTGAATCATTTCTTAATCTTGAATTCAAGTCTATATATTTTTTCAACCAATCAGATTGAGAAAACTGTAAAACTCTATGAACTTTAGTTAACTTGAGTCCATGTTCCAAACATTGTTTTAATAATTGATAGTGAATAACATATTTTGATTTATCATTTAAATTGGGTATTAATTTTATGCATTTAGAATTTGGCGGTTTAAAGTTTTCTGGACAAAACGGAAAATCGTTATGATAGGAATGTAGACTTGTAGGATATTCTAAATCAACTTCTAAAACATATCCCTTATTAGATTTTTTAGAAATATTCATAATATTTAAATCATTGATTTCTTTATCTGTTAACCAAACAAAATCTCCCGTTGGAATGTGCTGTGACATTGCATAACCATACAAATTTGTTGCATCATAATAAATTATGTATTTAGTTGGCTTTAAAGGATCAAAATTTAAAAGAAATGGATTATTAGCTTCAGATTTTCTACAAATGCAAGAGCTCACACCACCGCGAACGCTTTTTTTGAAAAAGTGTATCATATCTGGATCAGTTAACAATTCTAACTCTATTCCAGTATAACGCAAACACGCCTCCCAAGATAAACCTGGAAAAGTGTAAAAATGAGCTGGATCGAGCTTATATGTGGATAAACAAGTGCTTCTAAAATTTTCAAAAATATCTGCCAAAAGTAAAGTATCAGAGAGTAAGTAAACGTCGGAGTATTGACCAAGAGATTCACATTTAAACAATTGCCAAACCTTTACAGCTCTTTGGTATTCTGCATCACTGATGTGCTCATCCGTTAAAGTATTATAAAATTGGTCTTTTTGAGGTAAAGTTGTTTCTTCTAATTTTAAATAATCATCAATATAATTGTAAGGAAATACACCTTTTTGCCGAATAAGTTTAAATCTTTCTTCATCATTGAAAATTTTTTTTATTTCCTTACATTGTTCATCTTTTAAGCTTTCAGAGAGTTTTGATAAAGAATGGGATAGAAATTGAAAAGAATCAATAAACCTTAATGATATATTTTTTTTCTTAGCCTTTTGTGTCTTTTTATCAAAATAGTTATCCACATGAATAAGCTTTTCAAATGAAATATATTTTTCCTTGTTTTGTGCGATAACTGTTAGTTGTTCTTTGTTTAAGCATAATTTTTTAAGAAATAGATGAGAATCATAATTACGCAAATTATGCAATATAACTGGAATAAAGTTAGGTATTCTGTAATTTATGTTGCAGAGTGAATGAGCTGGACCTCTATAAAGACCGGTTATATGACAATGATCTGCAACCCTGTCATTTAAAAGAGGTTTATTACAAATATGACAAACTGTTTCATAGTTATGATAAATTTTGTCCAGTTCGTTCAAAGGAATCATCTTTTTAGGAGTCTTTAAATATTTATTGTATATGTTATACACATCTCTTTCTAAAGAATTTATAAATAATGTATCACAATTTTGACCTCTATATTTTTCAAATTTAGAATAATTATCGTCGAATGAACATTTAATGTAATAGGCAAATGAATGTGGAATATGTTCATATTGTTTTAAGGTGTATGAAGTATTAGGATTTTTATCAACATTGTCATTATTTAAAGGCTTTAAAATGCATTCAAAATCTGCATACACCACGAAAGGAACTTTCATTTGTTTATGATAATTTACAAATTTCAAAATATTATCATATGAATAGTTTCCAAACTTATCTTTTATTAATTCTTTAGAAGGTAGGTTAATTCGTAAATGATCACAATCATAGCTATTGTGTTGTAATAAATTTTCTTCTGTAGGGAAATATTGTAAACAA
This sequence comes from Kuschelorhynchus macadamiae, assembly GCA_030620095.1. Classification (NCBI taxonomy): domain Eukaryota; kingdom Metazoa; phylum Arthropoda; class Insecta; order Coleoptera; family Curculionidae; genus Kuschelorhynchus; species Kuschelorhynchus macadamiae. Next base: position 283,081 of record JAUTXW010001202.1, on the reverse strand, counting down.
CCATCGCAAATATATTTTTTTCCGTGATGTTTAGAAATTTGTGCAGAAACTAGTTTTGATAAATCTTTAATATAGCAATAATGAAAAGTTTTTTCATCATCATCACTTATTAACAATAAATTGACATGTTGATTTTTTTTATTCGATGAATAATAAAGTGGACCAATTACTTCATACCCCTTTTTAGGATTTATAATTTCTAATCCATATACATTAATAGAAATGTTATTTTTTTCTTCAAAAATCTTAATGTTCTTTAGCAACATTGGAAATTCTATACCTGACATATCCAAAACAGAAGAGTAGTGTGGGTAGGATGAAGTTTCAAAATCTAATCCGCTTGGTTGGTGAAGAGCAGACACAACTGCCCAGGCGAAGCAAAAGTTGTCATCATTCCTAATGTTGATCACAGCTTGACGTCTCTTGATCTCTTGAGGAAGTTCGATAAAAGATGAGGCTCTCAGCGGATTGTGCTTGTTAACATTAATTTCCAAATGAAGTAAATTCATCAAAGCCCATCCTGCAACGTAAAAATTAAAAAATTACTTTTTTTGTTGCTGTTGTAAAATCGAAAATAAATTCTTTACCTGAATCTCTTTCTGCAAATTCGTCAGCTTTCTGGTCAATAATGGTGCAGATTTGCTCTAACAGTTCTTTTTTCTGATATCCCTGGCAAATGACTTGGAACGGCGCATTAAAAGATTTGACATCATAGCTGTCGCTGCTGGGGTTAAAATAGAAACCGAACAGTTCCATATTTAGCTTGATACATTTATGTTTCTGCAGTTCTTGATCTATTAGATGTGCAATTTTGTATTCCAAATGTTGAAAATACTCTTTCACATTTATGAAGTTTTGGTGTGAGGAAATCCTATAAGATATTATTCGTTCCCTGAATGCTGACTTGATAATTTCAACACCTTCCTCCAAGCCTATTTTGGAATTGTTCTTGTGCACACTAGATCGAAGATGTCCACCCCATAGACTTTGGTTTATATTTTTCTTGCATTCTTTACAATATTTTACAATATTTGTAGAATCTATAAATTAAGAAAAAAATATTTTACAAAATATAACATGAAAAATAAAATGTTCTTACCTTTAACAAGCTTTGGTTTTTTCAACCAACTGTTGAGTTTTGTGGAATTTCCGTTAACATGTTTTTTATTATGTCGCAATAAATTATCCTTTCTAGTGAAGACTTTATTACATGTTACACACTTATGCATTTCTGAAGTTTTCTGGATAATAATAATAATAAAATTAATATTGTGCATTTCTATTTAGTTATAGTCAAATTTTGAAAAAAGCAATTGCATTTTTGAAGTTCTTTGTATAATAATAAAATTAATATTGTGCATTTTATTTAGTTATAGTCAAATTTTGAAAAAAGCAATAGAAATTAATTGACTTTATGAATCCATTTCTTCAAATGAGTCAACTAATTTGTCAAAGGCCTGTTTAACATAATTCACCGTACTTTCGTCTCCCTTTTTAATTGTGATCAAATTAGTTAAATTTTGAATAGCGAAACCCAGACACTTAAGGTTTGCTATTTGTTTTTTATTTTTTTTATTAATTTTAAAATTTTTTTTAATGATAAATGATGGTTTCGAAATTGAATTTTGTTCAACTGGTGAATTATTAGGAGAAATATCCGAAGTTAAATTTGCATCAATTTGTTTTTCTTGCGGATCAGAATTTACAATAGCAAATGGTGAATTAATAGAAGATATAGCCGAACTTAAATTTTGATCAATTTGTTTTTCTTGCGAATCAGAATTTACAATATCATATGGTGAATTAGTAGGACAAATAGCCAAACTTAAATTTTGATCAATTTGTTCTTCTTCCGAATCAGAATTTTCACTAAACAAAAAGGGAGAGCAAATTGGTCTCGGAGAATTAATTGGCGATTTTAATGTTAAATAATTTGTATTAGATTTTTTGAAAACAAACAATATCCTCATCGCTAGAATTTTGAGTTTCGTCAATGTCATTCAGTTCTTCAAGAGTTTGTTTAGTTTTTGTTGTAATTAAGTCCGATTTGTTGTCAATAATGTCATTAAGATCGTCAAGAGTTTCTTGTTGACTAGCTGTAAATAAATATTTTTCGTTGTTCTGTTTGTTGGCATTATTTTGAACTTGGCTATTATAAATAATTTCATTCAAGTCCTGAATAGTTTGTTGTTGACTAGTTGTAAATACGTCTGTTTCATTGTTTTGTTGGTTTGCAAAATTCTGCATTTGAGTACATGTGTATAAGTCAAAGTCATTGTCAATAATTTTGCTACTCGATGCCAAAAAATTGTCCATTATGAAAAAAAATCGTAATAACAAATAAAATGCCACAAATGTACATAAAAATGTCACCAATATATATAAGAATTAAATCTTGCCAAATAAAAATGTTAGAAATAAAAATAAAAATTGAAAAATTACCAAATAAACACAATGTAAACACCAGAAAACTCGCGAGCTCTGCACAGTGTGAATGCAGAAATCAATTGCATTCGTCTCTTCGCTGAGGCGATTTTATATGCAAAAGTTAATCACATGTGTCCTACTTAAAGTTGAACGACAATCTCTAAAAACCACTTTCCCAAGCCGATCAACTACCTTACCCCCCTCCCCCCTCCCCCCTCCCCCCCCTTCCCCCCTTCCCCCCGGACCCCTTAATTTCCGAGACTCAAATCCCGGCTCCCCAATTTCGGGCTACCCTCTTCAGGTTAAGTTAAGTTAGGTTAGGTTATGTTAGGTTAGGTTAGGTTAGGTTAGGTTAGGTTAGGTTAGGTTAGGTTAGGTTAGGTTAGGTTAGATTAAAAAAGAAGAAAAGAAAAAAGGAGAATGAAAGAAAAGAAGAAGGAAGGAAAAAGGAGAAGGAAGGAAAAAGGAGAAGGAAGGAAAACGGAGAAACATATAAAAAAGAGAAAGAAGGAAGGGAGAGAAAGAAGATAAGGTGAGGGTGAGGGGGTTTAAGGGGGGCGAAGCCCCCCTTACGGGGGTTGGCGGGGAGGGGGGGGGGCGAAGCCCCCCCCCCCCCCGCGGCAACGGACCGGGAAAGGGACACTGAAAAAAAAAAAAAAAAAAAAAAAAAAAAAAAAAAAACTTATGTATTGCAGGTAGTAAAAGTGGTGGTTGATGGGATATATACTTAAGAACATCCACTCGACGATCATGCAGTAACATTCGCTGTAATATCAGTTGTCGCTATTATTTTAACGTATAACCAAATTTTTTATCAAATAAATCGATCTAAATCCAAAGTTCCTAACAATGGCAGAAAATATGAATGGAAACGCTGTCCAAATTGAAGAAAATAATATGGAGATCGCCGCTCAAATTGAAGAAAGAGAAGAGATTTTTAATAACTTGGAAGGCGATTCCATCACTTATAAACATTCATTTTTGGACAAGTCATCTAGGCTTGTTAGAAGATCATTCTTATGTAACATCGATATTAATTATATTGAAGAGGAGGAAGAGGAAGAGATGGAGGAAGATGATCAGGAAATTGACGAAGGAGTGGATATGGATGGACAATTACTAAATTTAGGAACCGAGGGTGACGTAAAAGTAAGCAAGTTTAGGGCTAGTGAATTATTTAATAATTTTGAAGAAAAAGATGTATGTGTTATACAAAGCTACTCTAAAATTGAAAGTCGAAGACTAGGAACATTTGCTATTTGCCTTCCTTGTAGTGCAATTCACATGAGATATTTACGGAGAGGGGAATCCGATCACGTGAGCTGCCACTACAAAAGAGCCTATGTTGTTAGTGCTTCTGATTTACATTGTGCTATTTGTAGGATACATCTTTTTCTACTAATTCCTGAACATGCTTGCTTTTACTGCAACAAAAATGAAAAAAAAGAAATAAAAAATTATATTGTTAAATATTAATATTAAACATAGTTTGTAAATGTGATGGGTAGATTAGTTTAACAATATTAATTTTAAATATAGGTTAGGTTAGGTTAGGTTAGGTTTAATATTAAACATAGTTTGTAAATGTGATGGGTAGATTAGTTTAACAATATTAATTTTAAATATAGGTTATAAACGTAATGGATAGATAATGTCAAAAATATTAATTTTAAACTTAAATTGTAAAGATAATAAGAATACGTCAAGAATATTAATTTAAAAATGTCAAATGTTACTATAAGCGGTTATATATTTTCAGTGCTATATGCAAAATACTTCTTTTTATTCTAACATCTGACACTGTATTTGTAAATGAAATAGTTAATCATATGTAAAAAAAGTGTCGATTATGTCTACTGCCACTAGAAGCACTCATATATTAGCATAACATTTTGTTAACGCTTGTTTCTGTATTCAATTGAGTTTTCTCTTACTTGATGCAAATTATATTAATATTATTAGTATAATTAAAAAGTAGTAGATTAGGCTATGCCGGTCCGACAATCAAAACCGTCATTTTTACATGTAAATTCCCATAAGAAAATTTAAGATTCGATCTGCAAAAGTGGTGCCATTTTAGGGCGTGGCACTTTTTGTGTCAACCCATAACAATTGTTTTGTTATGTAATGTGAAAATTAGTATGTATTAAAAAACTTGTTAGATCATTGTTGTCGTTTCAATATAGGAAAAGGAAAAAATGTGTGTCAATTATTATATATATATTTACATTTACTTTTTTTACAAAATTATTTGTTACCAGAGTTTTCACAAACACAAATTATAAAAAAAATATTATCCTCTTTTTAAAATTACAACAAAATGATGTCTAATTACATCTTTGAAGATTTGTACCAAATAGTAATATCTAGTGCGACATACAGGACAATTGTTTACCATTATAGAACAACAATTTTCATCATTCCATCTTAAAATACATTTTAAACAAAAAATGTGGGAACATGTATTTGGTCTACATGAATCATAATATTCGATTATTTCAAAACAAATAGCACAAAACACTTTTTTCTCTTCACTCTCAGTTTTGTTCAAATTTTTTAAAACAATCCCATTATTTTCTTCTCGAACTAATGGTATATTTTCTTCTTGAACTCCTGGTATAATTTCTTCGAGTCTCTGAAGCGGAATGGATCGATTTCTTTCTCCAACTGATTCACTCATTTTATTTTAATATTATTATTAATAGATTTATTCAACAGATTTTTTTCTTTTAACAGTCACTCGTACCTTAACATACTAAAATGATCTTGATGCACCTATTTATAAGACTTAAGAATGCAAAATCAAATGTGGGAGAACAAAGAGAAAAAATTAAAAATATGATGCGAATGAGAATAAAAGGGGAGGAAGTTAAGAATGAGGGACATGAGAGAGAGGAAGAGGAGGAGGAGGAGGCGCTCCCATATTATAACTACTGACTCCTCTATAAAGTAGATTTTTTACAAGGAAAAAAACATAGTCGTGGCAACGTCGGCACCGCCTGGGAGATATAACGACTCAAAAGTTTGATGGATTTATAATAATGACATCAGGCATCAAAATCGACAATTAAACATGTTTGACGTAAAAAATTATGCATTACAATTCTTTACGGCATTTTGCTACAATGCTTACTTACAACATAAATTTCAATCAGATCCTAAAGTTTTTTGGCGTAAAATTAAACATTTAAATACAAATACCACTCTTAATACAGCTCTTGGAGATATCATCCTAGTATTCAAAACCAACTTAATTTTAAACAGGTTAGTAACGATCAGGTTGAAAAAATTTGATGTAGCATTAAAAGTAACGCCAAGGGCAGTGACATCATTGATGCTATCTTTTGTAATGCCTCACCTAAGGGATCAAGTAACCCATATTATTAATTTTTCTCTTCTCACCTCTAAGTATCCCTCGGCTTAGAAGTGTGCAAATGTTTTACCTATCACTAAAGTTGCTAATCCGGGACATGTCAGTCAATTTCGGCCTATAAGCATACTGCCTGCTGTGATCAAAATACTTGAGAGGATGACATGAACAACTCAGAAAGCTCCTCGCTAGTAACAAAATAATCCCTTCCATTCAATCAGAATTTCGTCCCTTACACAGTGCTACTACTGCTCTTGTAAAAGTTACTAATGATAATTTTTATGCTTCTGATCAAGGAAAAAATACCTCTCTTGTACTTTTGGATTACAGTAACGAATTTGACACCTTGGACTATAGGATTAGGTATGCTAACTTAAGATGCTTCTAGCCTGGATGCTTCTTCTCTTCTCTATCGAAAGTTATTTAACTGGTGGGAAACAGAAAGTGGTGATTGGCGATTCGTCATCGGAACTCTAGAGATGTGCCCCAGGGAGGCATCTTGGGCCCATTGTTGTTTTCTGCTTATACTTCTGACTTTTCTTGCTTTATTAAAAACTGTAGTTCCCATCAATATGCAGATGATATGCAAATATACTATTCATTTATTCATGCAACTCCTAGCAGAAGAACCTATAAATAGGGATCTGGAAATAATATATAAAATTTCTAAAGTCCATGGGTTGATTCTGAATGGTTCTAAATCTCAGTTTCTTTTGTTCGGTAAAAACCGTGATTTATTGTCTATGCATGATAACTTTGTTACCAAAAGTAACTGACAGCGATTACCACCATTCTCCATTTGTAAAAATCTTGGACTAATTTTTGATCCTCAATTGCGTTTTGAGGCGCATGTTTCCAATCTTTTGCAGAGGGGATTTGCCAAGCTGCGTACCCTGCATCTGCATCGGAATTATTTACCCTCCGATGTGAAATTAAAATTGTGTGTATTGGCCAACTCTACTTGAAAAAGATAAATATAGTTTACAAAAACTACAGAACGCGTGCCTCAAGTTTGCGTATAGACATCGAAAATTTCACATGTTGCTCCTCTCTTTGTGAAATCGAGATGGTCTAATTAACAAGAAAAAATTGTTACATTTGGCAACATTAATTTTTAACATTATTCAAACTAAACAACCAGAATTATCTGTTCGAGAAACTTATCCCCAGATCGAATATTCATGACCCGAAACTGTGGCCTGCTTAATGTCCCCAGGCACAGTAATGCGCTCTTTCAGCTACAATTCCTCTCGAAGATTTAATTCTTTGCCATCAGGAATTACTGCTTGCTCAAGCGTCAAAAGAGACACAGTAAAGCATTTCTTCAAACTAATTATAGCAATTGATGGTTATAGATAATGATTATGGTTAATTTGTTAAAGTGTATCTAAAGTAAATTGAGACAGTGGAAAAATTGGGGTATGCTCAATTTACTACACCACGTATACCAAATAAATTTATTTTTATTCAGTTAATCGGTTTACAAAAGTAAGTTTGAATTTTTATCACGCCGCCCATGCTCCACAAGAAATCGCCGACTGTTGACGGATAGTTAGTTTTTGTGTTGTCTTAACTGACTTTAGATACACTATACCTACTTGGAATTCTAGATTCTGGTCCTGAGTTTATGCTCTTCCTCTTTTGCTCATATTTGCCTGTTAGTTTGCCACATTCCTGGCACGGAATGCTGTATACTCCAATTTTTGTGGTTTGTTTATTATTTGTATGTTGTGTTCTCTAAGAATTCTTCCGAATCTGTCTGTTGTGCCTTTTGCATATGGTAACACAACTTGTTGCTTTCCTGGTTCATATTTTTTGTCGTTCGTTGTTCGGGAAGCCTGTGCATTAATAGCTTTCTCTATGTTGCGATTTGTGTGGTCATTTTTCTTTAAAGCACTAGATATTATATTAAATTCGTTTTGTCTCATCTCTGGTTTAGTTAATCGCAGGGATCTGAATATTAGAGTATTCGCCACAGCTTGAATTTGTAGCGGTGATGATGTGATCTTGCATTTAACTATCTGTCTGTATGTGCTGACTTTCTATACACGGTGTATTCGAAATATCCATTATGAATTTTGTGACCAGAACATCTAAAAATGGAAGTTTGTTGTTTTCCTGTAACTCTAGAATAAATTGTAATTTGTGGTGCATTGAATTTACGTGGGTCAGAAAATTTTCGAGCTCTGTATAACCATGTTGCCATATAATAAGTATGTCAATCACATAACGAATCCATAATTTGACAGACTCTCTATTCGGACGAGAGAAGAAAAAGTTCGAAAATGCCAAATGTGATTTTGACGAAATGTCAGCTAAACTGTTCTTTTCATATATTTATATATTTATATATGTATATATATATATATATATATATATATATATATATATATATATATATATATATATATATATCACGTTCTCCCCCCCCTTCGATCGACGGCATTAGGGTCGTTTAACGTTAACGCCGTCGACCGAAGGGGAGAGGGCGCGACGCGATCGTACGGTCTCCGATGGCTATTTAAGCAACTCGGCAACCTATTTTTCATCAGAAACTAACGTTCTCGCAAAGCAGCCTGACCAGCCAAGTAGTAACAGAAGTAGCAGTGCCAGACTGGCCCCCCCAGCCGGACAACGGAAACGATAGGTAAACAGGTCTAAGTATTACATATAAGGAAGGATCGCCTCTTGTATTGGTAAGACAAGGTTAGAAGTGGATGTGCGTCGTGTTTATCGTCGTACCTTCCAGTGTTCTCTGTCTCTTACTAGCCTGTATGGCCCTTCCCGGCTAGTATTTCGTTTCAATCTGCCGACTCTCCTCAATCTCGACACACTGGTATGTGCGACATTCTCGACTAGTGAGTTGTACCTCGTCTAGAAATTCTTACTAGCTCTACTACCCATTCTCAACTAGTAGCTTTTTTCAATCTGCCGACCCTCCTCAATTTTCGCAACACTGATATGTGCGACATTGCCGACTAGTGAGTTGTACCTCATCTGGGACTCTTACTAGATTGCGTGGCCCTTCCCAGCTAGTAGTTTGTTTCGATCTGCCGACCCTCCTCAATTTCGGCACCACTGCTATGAGCGACATTCTTGATCAGTGAGTTGTAGCTCATCTAGGGACTATTACTAGCTTGCGAGGCCCTTCCCAGCTAGTAGTTTGTTTCGATCTGCCAACCCTCATCAATTTCGGCAACACTAATATGTGCGACATTCCCGACTAGTGAGCTGTACCTCGTTTTTGGACTCCTACTGGTTTGTGTGACCCTATTCACCTAGTATTACAGATTCTAATCTGCTCCCTCCGAACTGGCAGAGATTTCACTGATATAAGCGTTTTACCCGACCAGTGTGCGATATTGTTAGGGAACATAATTTGATTGTCTTAACAGATATTTAAGGGGTAATTTTGCGGTTTGTGCTAGGGATTTTTGCTGGTGGCCACCTGACCGTTATCTACCGACCGCCGTATTGTCTATACCGTCCGACTGACGAGTCCGTTTCTTTTTGAAGTTAGTTGCGACCGTTTTATTGTAGGAATAGTTGATTATTTGGGATTACGTGATAGAGCTCGTACTACCGGGGTAGAATATCTGTTCTTAAGTTAAGTGATTTATATGGGTTGGGTCCTGTATCTTATCTTATATTTGATTAGTTTTAAGGGTGAATTATTATAAATTTTCTTGATAAACACGACCATATTTATTTTACTGTTCTTACTGTAATTAGTTGTTATATTTCTTTGAGTTTTTCCTCTCATTTAAGATCGAACTGACCGAATCCTGGAACATTTTCTCCACTGTAGAAAAGCTACTGTGTAAGAATAGTAGGTCGTTTACTTGACAGTTCACTTACTCCTTTTTCAAAATAATATACTTTGCTATTAATGTTGCCACAAATCTTTTTAACATCCACTTGAATTTGTTTTACCTCTACATGAACCATTCTTTAATTTTTCCCTACACGTTGTTTATCTCTTCCTTGACATTGTCTATGACTTTTTGCAAGCGGCAAGCTCGAGGCAATCCTATTCTTCTTGTTTTTCTTTGTGGTTTCTTCATCTTGTTTTTCTTTTTGTCTGTTGGCTTCCAAGAATCAAAAACCACTTTAAGTAGCAATTGCGGAGCAATGTGCCGAGGCGTGTCTTAGTAGATATTTAGTCATGTTAAGACAGCAAAACATCCAAAAACAAGCCGATTTTACGACCGAATTTTACACATTTTAAATTTACTTTGCTCCTATATAGACCTACATGAGACAGAACAAGCTGCAAGAGAACTTAAAAGATATTTTTATAACAAACTAGCATTAAAAACATTTTTTTCTTGGTCTACAGAGCCATTAGGTACAACGATACGTTGCATTCGTCCTAAAGACATTACTGATGCATTGCAATTTGTTACTGACGAATATAATATGCATTACTTTTAAAATATATCAGAACCGACTAATTTAAGACAACCTATGCCACACTTTAGACCAACAATTTCAAATCAATTTTTCAGTCAACCGGTAAATACCTTTAACACATATACACTACACATCCTATTTCAAACCAAACCAACTTCCCCAACAGAACCTATTCATTAGAGCACAAAGGTTTCCTACCCATTTCCCAGGTATTTAAACTGGCATAAACAAATAACGTATTTAGACCAAACCAACCCACACCGGCTCAAAAATACAGTAATAATTAGTCTAGTAGCAACCAACCACGTAACTTTATATCAAAAGCACTGTATAATACCGATACTATACCAAAATAGCCAACAATATTATGTTGATTTTAAAAATAATTACCAACAAGATAATGTCACCCAATCATATGATGAATAATATCAAGGCCAGTACGACTCATTTGAACAACAAAATTACGCTTCCGGCAGTGCCGCAAATTTTCAAGACGACATGTCGGAAAACCCAGAAATATAACACCAGATAATACACTTAACACTAATTCAAGCGAACCGTACATTATATTTACAAATTTTTAATTGACTGCGGTTCCACAAAATTATTTATCGACCCAAATTTAGCAAAACAACTTTCTAGCAAGAATATAACTCATTTATTGTCTCAACCATATTTCAACAATCGGCGCATGCACATAGTGTTAAAATCCCCAACATCTTCCATATTTAAATTGCCTATTTAAATTTCATTATGTTTTTGATAGACTCCTAGGCCTTGATAATCCTAAAAAAATACAAGCTAACATAAATTATGATACCGGATTCCTTGTAATACGGTCTAGTAATAAAAAATTACAATTCCACAAAATACAAATAAGTAACAAACTGTTTCCCCACGTGCCGAGCAAGTTGTGAAAAATAAAACCCACACTGTAAATGGCGAAATAATAGTCTCATATCAAAGGTTACACAATTGCGAAATGCCAAATTGTGTAACAATTGCAAAAAATGGTTATGCATTGACCATTATTCTAAATAATACCCATCATGCTCTAGATATTTCGGAACTATTTGTCGTAGAAAAATTTGACCATAAAGTATTAGAAAATATTGACTTTAATAACTTTGAAGATATTCCAAATCCAAACAATTTTGACGCGTCCAAAATCCGTACAGACCACCTTAATATAAGAAAAGAAGCAAATTTTTCAATTATGTGAGGAATACTTTATCATTTTCTTTAACCTTCATCAACAAAATCAAACATTCGATAAGGACAACAGACGAACAGCCTGTATATACAAAAATATACAGATATCTTTTTATTCCTAAAAAGGAAGTAGAAACACAAATAAAATAGATGCTTGATCAGAATATCATAAGCTAAAGAAGCTCACTTTAGTCCTCATTCATATGGGTGGTCCCAAAAAAGACTGACGCATTTGGGAAACAAGAATAACGGGTTGCAGTCGCCTTCCGGAGGCTGAATGTAATGACTATTGGTGCTAAATATCCGCTCCCAATATTTTACGACGTTAGACTTTGAGAGCGGTTTTCACCTCATAGAAATAAACGCCATTCCAAAAAGGCTTTTAACACCGCGAATGGCAATTTTAAGTACACTCATATGCCGTTCGGACTAAAAAAATGCTCCCTTCAAAGATTGATGGATAACATACTCTGGGGCATCCAAAACGAAAAATGACTAGTGTACCTTGACGACATCATTGTATTTTCTACATCATTGCAAGAGCACGTAGAACGTCTTAAGTCAGGGTATAAAAGATTACTAGAGTCAAATTTCAAAATACAACTTGATAAAAGGGTATTTCTACGTCGAGAAGTGGCTTATTTAGATCACGTTGTAACACTTGATGGTGTACGACCTAACTCAGACAAAATAAAAGGCATTAAAAAATTATCCTCGGCCGAAAACCACAAAACTAATAAAAGGATTTCTTGGGTTATTAGGCCACTAACAGAGTGTTTGAAAAAAGCCGCTAAAATCGAACACAATCAAGAATTTGTTGATGGTTTTGAAACATGTAAAAACTTGTTGACAAATCAACCCATCCTACAATATTCGGATTTTTCAAAACCATCCAACTTGACTTGTGATGCAATCAATGTGGCACTGGGCGCAGTATTGTCCCAGGCTACAATAGGTCAAGTTATATCAATAGCGCAAACTCTTAACGATTCTATTGTACACTATAGAAGTTATGTCTCTGTTTGATGTGGGCTACCAAATATTTTAGGCCATATTTGTTTATCAGAAAATTCAATATTATTAGTGACCATAAACCACTACAATAGCTTATCAGTCTAAAAGAGGGAAGTTCCAAATTAGTACGCTGGAGAATGAAATTCGCAGAGTTCGACTATTAGATCAACGTCAAGAAACAGCCGATTTAGAAGACTGCAACACAATTCATACAAAAAACGAACAAGACGCGATAGTAGGAGTACCTATAATTTAAGTTTGCTGAGGTTAATGAGGAGTATGTTGATAATATTGTAACAGGTTTAAAAAAAAGTTCTGTTGGTGTCGGTGGAATTCATCCTAGAGTGCTGTCTTTTATTACGCCTTATCTTACACCTTATTTAACACATATAAAAAATTAATATTACTCCAGTGCCAAAAATTAATACTCCAATTGATATGTCGCATTACCGTCCTGTTAACATTTTACCAACTCTATCCAAGATTCTTAAGAAAGTAATAGGTGGTCAGTTAAACGATTATGTCACTACTAACTCTACATATTTGTGATGATATTTTTAGAGCTCCGGATCAGGGTAAGGTAACTGTAATGGTGCTTTCAGACTACAGCAAAGCGTTTGATAAATTGGATCACTCAATTCCCTGCTCAAAACTTAAATATTTTGGATTAGATGATACTGCTGTAGAGCTGATAAATAACTATCTGTTGGGAAGACAGCAGAGAGTGCGTGTTGGCTCTACTTTTTTAAATTATTTGGATATTGAAAGAGGCGTTCCCCAGAGAAGTATCCTGGGACCGATTTTATTTTCACTGTATACTTATGATTTTCTGCAATAATTTCGGATCTCTCTAAGTCTCATAAGTTGGTGCTGAATGGTGCTAAATCTAAGTTACTTCTATTTGGCCATCCTTTGCTTTAAAGATTTTATATATGCATAAGGACATTTTAACTACTGATGTAAAATTGAGCATCACTGATTCTTTAGTTTTATCTTCATTGTCATTAGGTAATGTGTTGTTCTGGCTGGCTCTCATTCAAAGAGAAAAAAATAGTCTACAGAAGTTACAAAATGCATGTCTCAAATTTTGTTATAACGCTAGAAAATTTGATCATGTTACACTATTATTTCAAGCTTCAGGTTCAGGTTGGTTGAGATTGGAGCAAGAGATTTTGTGCTCAGATAGCTGTACTTGTTCACCAGATTGTCATAACTGGTGAGCCCAATTATCTTTTCGAAAAATTGGTCACAAATGTTAGTGTGCATGAACGTTTAACCCGTAACTGTAAAACTTTCATTATTCCCAAGCATAGAACATCTAAATTTCAATCTTCTTTCAGCTATTACGCTGTCAAAGCATATAAAGCTTTGCTTGCCAACGTCAGGTTCATATGTAGACTCTTTTAAAAAAACTGTCAAAGAAATTATAAGAAGCAAAGAAAACTAAGAGTTTTTTGTTTTTAAATTTGGCTCTGCCTAATAATTATTTAAACTTTTTCAGAATGTTTTGTATTAGTTTTTCTTTATCAGTATATTGTGCTGAAGTCTATTGTTTTTAAAATAACTGTTAGTTAGTATATCTAGGTATTGTTATCTTAAGTAAAGACGGTTAGATACAGTAGCATGTGCTAGATCTCGCAGTCTACTTATACACTCGTATTCACTAAAGAGGTTTAAATTTAGACCCGGTCTAACTTGACGGTTATAAAGTTCCTTGACCGAAAAGAGTCTAGAATTTTTGTCGATAACCAACTCAGATTTGAAGCACATGTATCCAGCTTATTCCAAAGACCTTATTATAAATTAAAGATTTTATATATGCATAAGGATATTTTAACTACTGATGTAAAATTGACCATCACTGATTCTTTAGTTTTATCTTCATTGTCATATGGTAATGTGTTGTTCTGGCTGGCTCTCATTCAAAGAGAAAAAAATAGTCTACAGAAGTTACAAAATGCATGTCTCAAATTTTGTTATAACGCTAGAAAATTTGATCCTGTTACACTATCATTTGAAGCTTCAGGTTCAGGTTGGTTGAGAAAGAGAAATAATTTTTCTAAATATCACAGTCACAAAATGACAGTGACTTAAGCGAAACATAACTAGCGAACTAAGAGTTTTAAGTACCATGGCAACTAGACCTGGTCTAACTCTTAAACTTTTTTAGTGAAAACGGGGATAATGTTTTGGTATGTAATATTCTGTACAATTAAAATAAAAAGGCATTTATTATTATTATATAAAACATACTTAGGGTGGTATTAATAATACTTGTAAAAAGTTATAATTGCTAAAGAGATTTTGGGAAAAATGAAATAAGTATAGTAATATTGGTTCGCGCATGTTTTGTTTAAAGTGGTATAAGTACATGTACCTCAATTTGCAAAATCAAATCTCAACTGAAACCAGCTGGGAAAAACGAATTAAGTTACGGTATACCGTTCTTCCCAACTAGTTTGGGAAAGTAAACTAAAACTTCTACAACTTAAGAACATATAACGTTCTCCCCGTTAAAAAAAATCACTTTTCTCAATTGAAGATTGAAATCAGTATACGACTTAATTTTTTTTTGGACACATTTTTAAATACACTCCTTCTCCCGCCTTTTCTGTTATTAGTAAATAATATATATATA
This sequence comes from Kuschelorhynchus macadamiae, assembly GCA_030620095.1. NCBI lineage: Eukaryota > Metazoa > Arthropoda > Insecta > Coleoptera > Curculionidae > Kuschelorhynchus > Kuschelorhynchus macadamiae. Next base: position 268,007 of record JAUTXW010001202.1, on the reverse strand, counting down.
TATATATATATATATATATATATATATATATATATATATTGTAGTTAGTGTTTTTTTTTCTCTTGAACCAATCACCCAAATATTGCTAAACCAAAACTTTTCTTGGGGTATCTGGTTCTAAATGAAACTGCAAAGTGACAGGTCAGTTACATATTATTTTAAGTAAAAAGGATATGTTTTAGGCAGTACGTTTCGGTCACTTTCGTGGCCTTTGTCAACTGCGAAGTGTCACTGAAAGAAACAAAACAAATATATAGACGTGCACTGTCTATATATGTTACTGTAAATACGTCCAGTTTTAAGACCATTTTCATGTGTTTGGTTTTATTTTATATTGTGTTATGGTTCGCCAAGTATTATAGTATGAATGTATTTTTGAACTAAATGGATTTCTGTTGTTTGTGGTAAGTTAAATATAAGCCGAAAAAATGTAATTCTGAAAAAAAATTGCACCTATTTTATTTTGTCTCTTTCAGTGACATTTCGCAGTTGACAAAGGCCACGAAGGTGACCGAAACGTACTGCCTAAAACATATCCTTTTTACTTAAAATAATATGTAACTGACCTGCCACTTTGCAGTTCATTTAGAACCAGATACCCCAAGAAAAGTTTTGGTTTAACTATATTTATATATATATATATATATATATATATATATATATATATATATATATATAATATATATATATATATATATATATATATATATATATATATATATATATATATATATATATATATATATATATATATATATATATATATATATATATATATATATATATATATATATATATATATATATATATATATATATATATATATATATATACATGTATATATATATATATATATATATATATATATATATATATATATATATATATATATATATATATATGTACCGGGTGGTCGAAATTGGTCTGTTTTAACAGAGAAAACCTATTTCCTGACTAGATAGAGCAAAACTGACTTAGGTGTCATGGGCTCGATTTCTGAGAAATGTTTAATGGCAAAAACCGCCTGCCGATATTTTCACTGCCAACTGAGATATAGGGCGTTTTTCAATTTTCGGCCATTTTGAAAATTGTCCATAACTTTTTTATTTTGCGGAATATTAACATTCTGCAAAGACATTCTAAAGGCACTTTTTTATGTGCAATCCAGTGGCGTACTCAGATTTTTTCTATAGTTGTCCGTTTTATCATAAATAGGCAAAACTTTTTTTTTTCAAATGGAAATCATAGTTGGCTATAAATTATAAAAAATGCTCGCGTTTAGCCCTTTTCAGTGATATAAAGTTGTAGGTACTTATTTTCAAAAATAACGAAAATATTAGGTGTTTTTGGTTTACATCGAAGTAGGCCTTGGAATAATGACGCGCGTTCAATATTTTGAATATATTGCTGTCAGATTACTGTAGTCTGGTGTAATTATTGCGTTTTGGTGTTATCTTTATAAAGTTGTGTTAGGTTGCTGACAAAATATGTTTGAGAATTATGAAAAGTATGATATGTTAAAATGTTACATATTATCTAACGAAGTTCCTGAAGCAGCTAGTGAATTATATTTTAATACATTTCCCGAGCGACGTCAACCGGATAACCGAATTTATCAAACATTAAAAAGTAATTTAGTAAATTACGGAAGTTTTAAAAAGTTAAGAACAAGACATTATGAACTAAAGGAAAAAAAGGAAATCCAGCAGCTAAATATAATTGGTGAGGTATTAGATCATCCTGGCACCTCCTCTCGAACATTGGCTAATATAACGAATGTTCCAAAGACCACCGTTTTAAAAATACTCAAAAAACATAAATTCAAACCGTACAGAACGAGAAGAGTTCATCAACTCCGTGAAGGGGACGCCGCTAGAAGATTGAGATTTTGTCAGTGGTATGAGCAAAAATTCATGGAGAATGAGAATTTTCCATTAAATATTATTTGGAGTGATGAATCCAGAGTAGATACTTCTGGTATATTTAATAGATATAATTCATATCACTGGTCCACTGAAAATCCACACGTAGTTGTGCAACAAGACCGGCAAGGTCGGTGTGGATTCAATATATGGGTGGGGATATTCCGAGGAAGATTTGTGGGACCTTATTTTTACGATGGAAATTTAACTGCAGATGATTATGTAAATATTTTGCGCACATATATTGTCCCTTTGTTGGAAGACATACCTTTAGCTGATGCCAGAAATATCTACTATCAACAAGATGGTTGTCCCCCGCACAATGCAAGGATCACAACTGATCGTTTAAACTTCGAATTTCGAGAAAATTGGATTGGTACGTGGGGCCCCATACCTTGGCCTGCTAGGTCCTGTGACTTAACTCTCTTAGATTTTTTTTTGTGGGGAAGATTGAAGGACTTGATATTTAAAGGAAGAACCTTTCACACAAAAGAAGAATTGCAAGAAGCCACTAGGCAAGCTTTTGCATATATTAGCCCAGTTGAACTAATAAATAGTTGCAACTCGGTACGCAAAAGATGCTTAGTTTGTATTCAACAGGGAGGGGCTCAATTTGAACAACTTCTCTAAATATATTTATCAGAAACCTATCTAACTAAATACCTAGATTTTCATAATTATTATTTATTTTCACTTGTAGCTGTAAATAGTAGTTTAGTTTGTTAATTTTGTTCAACTTTGCTATGTAAACAAAAAAAAATAAAAAAAATTAATAATAAATAATTAAAATAACGTTAGCTAGTGTTATTTAAAGTTGTGTTTAAGTTGCTAACAAACTATAAATCTTAACAATACATAATTGAGATATTGTCATCACAAATCAAAGCCTACTTCGATGTAAACCAAAAACACCTAATATTTTCGTTATTTTTGAAAATAAGTACCTACAACTTTATATCACTGAAAAGGGCTAAACGCGAGCATTTTTTATAATTTATAGCCAACTATGATTTCCATTTGAAAAAAAAAAGTTTTGCCTATTTATGATAAAACGGACAACTATAGAAAAAATCTGAGTATGCCACTGGATTGCACATAAAAAAGTGCCTTTAGAATGTCTTTCCAGAATGTTAATATTCCGCAAAATAAAAAAGTTATGGACAATTTTCAAAATGGCCGAAAATTGAAAAACGCCCTATATCTCAGTTGGCAGTGAAAATATCGGCAGGCGGTTTTTGCCATTAAACATTTCTCAGAAATCGAGCCCATGACACCTAAGTCAGTTTTGCTCTATCTAGTCAGGAAATAGGTTTTCTCTGTTAAAACAGACCAATTTCGACCACCCTGTATATATATATATATATATATATATATATATATATATATATATATATATATATATATATATATATATATATATATATATATATATATATATATATATATATATATATAAAACAACATGTGTGCGTTGTCCCATAAAAATGTACTACGCCCGATAGAGTGAAATTTTGATCTCTGTTTATAGGTAAAATACCTATTTTACTTTCTTACACTAAATTAAACACTATCACTAGTTTTGTGAGTCACGCTTTAACTACGATTTTCCTGAAATAATGATTGTTTAACTATATAAAATGGTACATTAAAATAATTGACTGACAAGCTTGTGATAAAACTTAACATGTTTACCGCGTCACAAGTATCTTGTGGCCAATATTCTAGGTAAACCATACATTTATCCGTTTTTTATTTTCTTAAAATCGTATGTATTATTTCAAATACGCATTGTTCTCTTCCAGGACGGAATCCAATTTTGGCTCTTCAACTCCAGTTTGTTAATCCATGGTATTTCCGTCACTTAAAGAACCATCTTCAGAAACACCAATATTTGAATCTACAAAAAATATTAGAATGTCTTAAAAGTTGTCGTCAAATTTATTTTTAAATTGTAAATGTTACTCTTGATCTTCCATTTCTGGTCGATTTCTTTGAGGTTCTATGCTATCAGAATATCTAACGGAACTAAGGACCTGTTACTTCTCTTATCTTCATCGAATCTGGCTCTAAGCTGATTAACGTAAAATCTTACTTATTTTTCGAGAATCTCTTACTACTTGTACATTAAGCATAATATTGCCAGTTCATTCAATTAAAATACCAGGTGTCCAATGAAGATTATTATTTCTGAATACCTTGGTATGCAATTTGTCCTCAGGATGAAATTTTTTATGAATCTTTTTTTGGATTCTCGGATCATAATTAGCTATATGCTCATCTACTGGTTTTAGAAGGTCAAAAATAGTTTTCTTCTTAATAAATGCTCAGCAAATGATTTCCTTTCAGATAGGATTTGGAGTATACCTGTAAACTTCTAAACACTGATCTATGTTTGATTCTTCTGGTTGTTCCCCTTTCCTGAACTTCTTTAGTGACCTTTTAAAGGTATCTACAAATCTTACAGCTTGGATATTAGTTTGGGATAATGTGTTAAAATAAAACCTGCGTAAATCATAGATGTCTAGATATTGCTCGAACTTGAATATATATTTGCTGATTTCTTAAATTTGCATATTATTGTGTGGCATAAAATAACTCGCAAAATATCTCTTTCTGCCTAATCATATGAGCTATATTTTTCCCATTAGGAAAATTCAGTATTTCAAAAAAAAAATTAAAAGCGATATTTAAATGGTTATAAAAGATTTTTAATGAATTTCTTAGTGATTGTCATAATAAAATAACGGCTCTGTTCGTAGACTTGGGGTCGACTTTGAACAGTAACAAGGCTTCTTACTCAACACATGCACTACGCGACACAACTGCATAGAAGGCAATAAGAAACCACTACGTAGAACTCATTCTCTAGTATAACGGTTTAGTGTATTGTATTCAATAAACCAGATACATCTTGATAGAACCTAGGTTTCATGGCGCTCACTAGCCATACGCCCGAATACGTGTTCTGTAGTTCAAGAACAAGAACGAATAAAAGAAGAAAAATACAATTTTTTTCCGAGACACTTGTACGTAAATTAATTGTTCTTGCTAAATCACAGTGTAACATAAAAATTGTATGAAAATAATTTGCAAATGAGAATGACATATGGTTAGAATGTGCTTAGAATGTTACCACGAATCAAAATATCGCCATACTGTCATATCGTCTTTTATTTTCGAATGTCTGCTACTTAAGTTTGATTCTGTATCGTTACTTTCGTAGATATTTCTAAAAATCGCTCGCAGACGTGAACAATTATTTTTCATTGCGCATTTTATAAACTAAAGTACGTGTATATATAGGGAGAGACAGAAAAGAGTTATCATAGCTAGCTTCTTAAAAAAAAAGTATTTTTTGACACATTTTAAAAGAACCAAGTTATATATTGATGCCGAGTTCAACTTTTACATCTTTAGTAAAATATATTACACTTATTTAAGAGGTGTTGAAATTGTTTTTCATTCACTTGCTGGCAGGAGCCTAGGCGTAAATAAAAGTCATATTGCCATTAGCGTAATTCCAAATTATGTAATTTTTTTTATTAAGGGGTTAAAATGCGTTATTAGCAGAAACTCGTCCTATTGAAATATTGATGATGGTCGGTGCGGGGACAAATCTAGAACTTAACAGAAGATGGTTGAATTATTTACGGAAAAAACTCAGACTTGCACTCAATAAGTCAAACTGCAATAAGTAAAACGGAAAAATAGTTTGAAGAAAATGGAAATGCAAGACCTGCATCTACTAGTAGGTAATCTCCACTGGACGTTAATACAATACTGAATATACTGTTAACAATTGAAGATAATCCGTTGGTTGCCAAAATGCAGCTAGCAGTAGAAAAAGGTATATGCCAGACCTCTGAAATAAACACTTTTAGTTATTACCACTATCACCCTCACAAAATAGAGCTTGTACAGGAATTGGCAGAAGATGTTCCAGATAGGAGACTGCAGTTTCGTGAGGAAATGATGGATTAAATTAATAGAAATGTCGTAAACTCAGAAAATATTCTTTTTTGCTGTATAGGGCGCCTCCGCATTATGCGTGATTATCTGAATATAATATATATTTTCAAATAGATGGATTAGCTCAAGGTGTCCAATAGACTGGTCGATGGCGGTTTTGGGGATTCCACACAGAGCTAGTGTTAATTACATAAAAATAAAGTAAAAAATTAAAGACCTTTTTCTTGGTCATTATCTCAAAACCCGCCAGAAGCAAAGTTTTTAAGATAAAATTAGAAAATATTAAGGTATTTAAAGAATGAATAGGGCATGAGTGTGGACTTATTACATCAAAATATATTCAGAATGTGAGAGGTGTATTTTATTTACTAGGTTGCTGCCAGCGAGCAAATGGACAACATTTCAACACCTTTAAAAATAAGTACATTATATTTTGTTAAAAATGTTGAACTGGGCACCGATATACAACTTCAGGCCTTCTTTAAAAATATGACAAAAAAATTGAGAAAATACAAGTTCGCATGTCCAATCTACCAAAGTGATAATACAGAATTTAAAAATCAAACGTTTGAAAATAAAAGATGATATGGCAACTCAGTCATGGTAACCGAATATAAAATTAAGTCTAATTTAACCAACCATAATTTAATTTTAGTACCTTGGCAAAGAAAAAAGATAAGGATGAATCAGTTATTAGTGGCACCTGGTATGTTAACATGAATCTTAGTTAAAATAAATGCTTGATAAAACGTCGATTTAACTCTATTTAAAAAATACGAATTAATTTTTATTAGTTCTACTGTTTGGCTATTTCGATGTCCTACCTTTTCATACTTATTGACGTTATATATGTTACATTCTTTATTACTTCAATCAGTTTATTTCAGAATCTTATCACCTAACATTAACAAGACAAGAAGGATCACTCTAAGCTCCTCCCCTTGGTATGCCTATCTCACTCGATTATCGGATGCTATGCTTTTCCAATCCATCGAAGTCCGTTTGTCCGTTGTAGAGTATAAGATTAAAATATACCGGTTGTCTATGTATTTGCCGGGGCGCGGCGTGAGACTAATTTTTTTTTAATTAAAATAAGCATTTGCTATTATACTTAGCGTTTTGTGTTTGGTCATGAAATAAAATGCCACGAATCTGTTGTGTGGATGGATGTTCTAGTAGAGAAGGAACCCAAATATCATTATTTCGTTGCCCCAAAGATAAAAGTAGGTAAGTAAAGTAGTTTGGATGTCCACTTTGTTTTAAAATGTGAATATTATATAATAAACTACTGTAAAAAAGGTTGTGTTATGTTTTAAGTTTTAAGTGATATTCTTGTTCATATGAGGATCTAGAGATATTCACAATAAAGTTGTTACTAATATTTTTAGATGTCAACGTTGGAAGCAGGCCTTGGGATTTGTAAATAGTCATAGGTATGCCAATATGACATCTGAACAATTTAATAAGAAATTAAGAGTGTGCGAATTACATTTCTCTCAAGAAAGTTTTATTGAAAATAATGTAAGAACGAATCTGCAGTATAACGCTGTCCCGTCACTTAATTTGCTGAAAAATAGTAAGTGCCCACTTTTTGTATAAAGAATTTTAAATACATAGAGTACTTTATATTTTAGAAGAGGTTACAACATCAAAAGAAGTTGCAACACAAACAAATCTTGAAGTATGGTCCAATAATAAAAATGGTGATTTTTTTTGTATTGTATTATAGCTACAGGTAGTTTTATAAGTCAGAGTACTTTATGTAGCGGAAAGTAGGTAATGTTAGGCGGATAAGGTTTAATTCTTGAATTTTGTCTCTTGTCGCTAATGTATAGTACTTAATCAGGTCTACTGGGCCTTTGTTATGAAACCTCTTTTCTTTGTATATGATATTTATTAGAATTTACATTTCAGATAATATAAATTTCCAAAATGCTTTTGCTCAAACAGAAGCTGAAAATGGTATGTATACTTAGGTATAAAACCCATTTCATATACGAATACTGAAAATACTAAATACATTACAGAGACTTTTTTGATTCACTTGAAAATTATATTGTGAGTAATAAAATGTAACGCTCTCTCATTTCTTAGATAAAATTTGTCAAACCCACGCCGATGCTTCTTTCCAAGCTTGCGTGTTTACAAGAGGGATGTATATACGAAAAATCAACTAAACTGGCTTGTTGATGAAACAAATTGATTTATATTTTGTAGTTGAAATTTCAAAACCATTATTTTATTAGCGATAGAAGACATAAGATATATATGGGATTTATTTCTAAATTTCTAATATTCAAGAACCTTGATGTTTTATCAAAATTTCAAAATCAATCTTTTGGTAACATTTTTCCCACAATTTTAATAAAAACAATGCATTATTATAGGTACGCATTTTGAGGGCAGTTTTTGTATTTCTTACATTTTATTAAAACTTCATTTTATAGATAAATCTACACAAACATCGGCAGTGCTTTCAGCAAATACACCAAGGAAAATATTCTTAAGGAGAAATTAAAAGCACTTAGAAAGGATTCGGCGTCGACAGCAAGTTGCTCAAAACAGCTTGAAACAGGCATATCTTTGGAAGATGTCCATAAATATTTGAAACAGAATTATTCACAAGAGTCTTGCACATTATTAAAAAACCAATTAGATGTACTAAATAAATCAGCCAAGGGATGTAGATACACAGACGAATTCAAACAATTTGCATTGAGCGTATATTTTCTAGGACTAGGAATTTTTAGGTTGCCATCAAAAAGTACTTTAAACCGTTTTACAAGAAAATGGATCATAAATCCCGGTTTCAATGAATTTATTTTCCGGTTACTGGAATTTCGGACTAAAATAATGAAAGAAAAAGAACGGGACTGTAGTATTTGCTTGGATGAAATTAGTCTCAAATCTCATTTTTTTTTATGACATATCCCGTGACAAGATAATAGGTTTTCAGGAAGGAAATAATACAGACAGTTCCAAAGTGGCAACTTCTGCCTTAGTTGTAATGGCGCGAGGTATTGCTAGCAGTTGGAAGTAACCGATTGCTTATTTTTTTTATAATTCAACAGCTCCCTCAGAAGAAATAAAAGATATATTATTTGACAGTGTTAGAAAACTTAATCGAGTAGGGTTTAACGTTATGGGGGTAGTCTCAGATCAAGGATCTAATTTTAGAAAATTGGTTAACAAACTGCTTCATTTAACACCAAACCATACATATTTTTGGGTAGATAATATAAAACTGGTTTACATGTACGACGTGCCTCATCTTTTGAAATCTACAAGGAACAATTTTTTTTCTTATGATTTTCGTTTATCAGATGGGCTGGCAAAAAAAGTTACTTAGATATTTTTTATGATGACGATAAAAAAAAGCTTGTAGACTTTGCCCTAAACTTACTGACGAGCATATGTTTCCTAGTAGCTTTCAAAAAATGAAAGTAAAATATGCAGCTCAAGTCTTTAGTCATTCTCTTTCAGCTGCCCTAAATACCTACGTCTATTTTAAGGCTTTGCTTCCAGAAGCAACGCATACTGCAAAATTCATACAAACAATAAATGATTTATTTGATTTGTTAAATTCTTCCCATCTAAATAGCTTCAACGCATTGCAACACAATTGCATTTTTTGGAGGAAATAAAGCATTTGTTGAATGAATTAAAGGTAGTTAAATTAGTAGAGGTAAAACAGAACGATGGAAATGTAACATATGTGGAAAAATGTGTAAATAATACTATGCATTTTATAAATGGTTGGAAAATTACGATTAACTCTGTTTTATCTTTATGGGAAACTTTAAAAAGCAAAAATTATTCGTTTCTTTTAACACGAAACCTTAATCAGGATTGTCTCGGAAATTTTTTTGGCCTGATAAGAAATTGTTGCGGAAACTCGATAAATCCAACCCCAATACAATTTTGTAGAGCATTTAAGAAATTATTTACTCAAAAATATTTTAATGAGGTTGAAGGTGCAAATTGTATTCAAGATATTAATAAAGTTTTGCTTAATATAACTCCTGATATTATCCAAGAATATAAAAATATCGATGTACCAATACTGACAAAAAAGAGTTCTTTAAAAGTTTTTGCATGCGACTACAGAACTCTTTCAAGTACGGACGGCAATGCTGTAGTTTACATTACTGGCTATATATTAAAAAAATGTTTGCTGCAACATTCTTGTAATATTTGCACTATGTATAATTATGAAAAGGCATTACAAAAAGAAGCTGCTGTTTTTTTAGAATTTAAAGCATATTCGAATTCTAAAAACTATGGAGGTCTGAATTTACCTCCTAGTAATATTGTAGAATATGTCAAACAACTAGAAACAATCTTTGTTGAAAATTTTAATAAAATTAGTTGTCACGAGAATGTTGGAGCAAAACTAAAAAAGTTATATGAAAATGTATTATTTACACATCCCTGTGAAGAGTTTCCCCATAAATATTTCTTAAGTCTTTATGTTAGGATGCGTATTTATTTTACAATTAAATTTGCTAACCGGGATATAAAAAATAGATATTCTTTAAAACAAACAGTGCAACCTAACATAAAATTAAATATTTTAAAAAATCTTTAAGTTTGCGTTACAATTGTAAAGGTATCGAACGGCAAACACAATTCAGAAATTTTAATTCATCTGGACCGCCTTTGGCATTAACTGGTTCGTGTATCCATTTTCAAAGTTTTTATACACTTCGCGAAAATTTGGTGCCGGTTACATCTTAGTCGTTATGTGGACTTCCTTCTACGAGGAAATAGTAAATGCGCACATACTAGGCACGTACACTCGAAGGCACTTAAAAAATACGTGATTTATTCCTCTGACTAGTTTCCCATACTATAACTGCCCCTATCCGTATTTTACTATTAGGTAAGTACTCTTTAATGGCCTCCAATTTCGAACAACCTGTATATATTTTAGGTAATAATTAGGTAATTCTAATCTCTATTTTGATCTAGATGTTATTTGCAACTTGTTAATTTGTTAATTTTTATAACTATAAATCTCGTCCGTAGCTTAACCCCTTCAGGCCCATGTTGCCACAAGTGGCAACATGCTTGGTTGGTTCGTATATCCCAGATTGCCATTATGGCTACAAATTAAATGAATTAAATAGACGTTGGGATAATATTGCTGATGAGAAGAATGACTCTGGGATAGCACACTTTTGGGGACGGAGACACATTTCATTGGCTATCCAAGGTCAAATGCTCGTATGATTTCTTACGCGTGCCGGTCTTCAGAAGTAAATCACAACGCTGCGTTGTGGCAGTGTTTAATCGGTTTTTGTGCTGTTTACATGTTAAAAATGTCCGACTTAAGTGATGATGAACCATTTGAGGATTCGGGTTCCGAATTTTTGCCCAGCAATTCCGATATGTCTTACGATAGCGACGACAGTTTGTCGAGTAATTCAGATGATGAAATTCCAGTTCCGCCTGCAAGCATGGGTGATTTTACTATTATACCAGATCCATTTTCGGTAAGTTCTTTTTTATAGATATATTTTTTGTGTTTTTTTCTATTTATACTCGTTCTAGGATAAAAGAGCTACAACAAAAGTTCCCTTTTCCAGCGATTATGAAGGCCTACACCCCTCTATCGAACTAGAGTACATGAAGGACCCTGTAAATTGTTTTGAGGCATTCATAGCTACAAAACTAATTCAGCTTATATGTGATTGGACGAATGAGCGAGCAGGAAGATACCTTGTAGAAAAAGGAACACAAAAAGTCTACGGTATAATTTGGAAGGATATCACAGTTCCGGAGATGTATACTTTTTTTTCCTTATGTTTTTATATGGGGCTGGTACATTATCCGACTATACGGGACTATTGGAACAAAACTTTTTTATTATCCGGTCCAAAAATATTTGATTCACGAATAATTAGTAGAAATAGGTTTTTTGCAATTTTAAAGTTTTTAAGATTTAGCAATCCTCAAGCTTTCGTGCCAGGTAGACCCATTACTCGTTTGGGTATGTTTTTTGCTTTGGTCAAAGAAAATTGTATGAACCTTGTTGACCCAGGCGAAACTGTAGCAATAGATGAGTGTTTACTATTATATAAAGGACGATTACATTTTAAGCAATTTATCAAAACCAAACGTGCACGGTTTGGAATTAAAATGTTTTGCCTATGTCCTAGCGACCCAAATTTGCGAGGATACACTTATAATTTTACCATGTATTTTGGAAAAGACATATATGATGTTGAGGATATTCGTGGAGCAGAACAACTGTCATTATCTGAAAGAATCATGGTTTTTTTTGTTCAAGTCACTATTAGAGCAAGGTCGAGAAATCATTATAGATAATTGGTATACGTCTCTGAGACTGGCAGAGTTTTTGCTTGAAAAAAAAACTTACGTAACTGGCACCATACGGGCCAATCGGGGTGTGCCTAAAGAACTAACCCAAATAAATCTCAACACTTCTCAAACTTGTTTTGTACGAAAAAATGATATTTTGGTTCTGAGATATAAAGATAAAAGAGATGTTTACCTGTTGTCTTCGAAGCTCACAGCGGGATTTGTTGAAAAAAATCGTTACCAGTCATCAGTATCTGCCAATGTACTACTTCAAAAACCAACTGCTATTGAACACTACAATACAAATATGGGAGGCGTAGATGCAGTCGACCAAGATATTGAGCCCTATAATTGTGCAAGAAAAAATTACAGCTGGTTTAAAAAAGTTGGTTTCCATGTTATGCAGCGCATGGTTCTAAATGCCAAAGTTTTATATACACATGCTCAAGGCAAGGATGTAAGTGTTTTAGAATTCCACAAGCGTTTGATTGACGGCTTACTTACAAAATATTCCCCAGCATATATAAAATTGAAGCAAGAGTTTGAACGGCAAAATCAGGGAAAAAGAAGAAACAACGACACGTTTTATCTTCTGCAAAGGAACCTGGAGCCCGTCGCAAACGAGGAACCTGTAGGATTTGTTACCAAGAACAAAAAAAAAGAACTTTCACAACTAATATGTGTGCTAGTTGCCCAAACGCGCCAATTTACTTATGTTCGCAAGCGCATTTTGATAAATACCATGATGCCAATCAAGGTTGATTTCGTTTTTCACACGCCTCTGTTTTTGGTTTTTTTTTTGCTTTAGAAATAGACGTTACATTTTATTTTTTTTCTTCTACGCCACTGTTTTTGAATACTTTCTTAAGTTATTTTTCTGTATACTAACATTATTGTTATAATAAATATTATATGATTTTTCTATTTAAATTTCGTCTCATTTATGTTTAAAATATAATACCAAACTTTTACATTATGGCAACTTGTCATATCTGTTGTTTAAAAAAGTTCTGCCCCCCCATATTTTACGCCACTGCATTAGAAAAAAAATTGTTAATTCAATAAAAATACTTTTTCGAATATGATAAAACAATAATAATCAAAAAAATAACAAAAATAAAAATTTAAAAAAAAAAGGGTTTTGGGATATAGACAGTACTCTATGAAATTAGCCTGGGCTTGAAGGGGTTAATACATTATTAGTTGATTAAACTTTCCTTTCTTTCTTAATTTTTGCAAACAGTACTTTTTATAATTATATTAAGATATATCAATTAAACAACTTGACGTATTCCCCTTTTTTCTTTTAATACATACAAAGCAAAATAAGTCACAATAACAATTATGGCTAGATGTTTTTAAACTCGTTTTTAAATCACCCCGGTAAGTAAACGTTTATTCGTTTTAATCGCTAGCGGTTTGCATGAACCTCGTAAAAACAGGAAAGCCTGCACAGCCGGACTAATTTCTTGAAATGGTCGGCGTCTTATTGTAAGCACAACATAAAAGTTCCGACGGACTGTGCTCCTTCTTGTCTTGTTAATGTTCGGTGATCTTATATAACATAGTTAAATTTAAAATGAATTTGAATTTTTAAATTAATTTCCATTTCAAATATATTTACATTACATTGAGTAATATTATTTGATACTTGCTAAAGTGAGAGAGTTAAATTGTAACTTAATAACTAAGAATCTTTTTATTATTCAAGCTCAACCATATACTTTATTTAATTCTTACCTCTTTCGTAACCAATATATCTGCTTCGCCATACATAAGAGAGATTGGACATCTGATATTATTTAAATTGTATTCTACAGGTGTCGAAGAATTATACCTTTTTTTGTTTTCTTTTAAACCCCAGTCATATTTAATAAACTTTCCTGAAACAAAAATTAAAGTATTGTTATGCCTGGTAGATGTTGAAATTAAAAATTTCCCAAATGATGGTCAGTGAACAGTAAATAACTTTTAAGGGGCTTTTTCAGTTTTCACTATCTTTAATTTTTATAATCTATATATTTAAAACACTAAGCCAGATTATTTCGGCAAGTTCGTGAGAGAATTGTAATGTAACAATTTACAAGATTATTTTTTAAATGATCATCTGGTTACCGAGACGTTCGTTTGTATTGATTTATTGCGTATTTTTTCTATAAGATCTATATGTTTTTCTTCAATAACATTTCTGAACGATGTGGGGAATGCGCACTATGTTCTTATAACTCCAATCGAACTTATCATGCTATCTAACAGAAAAGGCAGAACAAGGTCTGCCGGGCCACCTAGTAGTTAAATTAGTTCCTTCGGTTTTTTAACCCACAAGTCTTTCCTTCTGGCCTATCGTATATTTCGCCATAACCAAAAAAATAACTAATATAATAAATATGTTTAATTTAGTCTTTCAATTTACGTGCTTTTAAATATATTTCTTTATCATATTGCGAAATAGCCATAAAGTTTGACTTAAGTCACGTTATTGTTTCCAAGAAAAGCTCGTAAATCACTAATAAAGTCTCAACAAGGAACTGTGGCAATTTTTTTATTTTCAACTAGCCTGGTAAATTAAAAAATACCTACATATTTTTTTCCATGCGGTGAAATATTTTAATTTGATGACAAACAACGCAATAGAAAAAAAATGAATGTTCCAGTTATTTTAAGTGCTATTTTAACTAATGTATGAAAACTGGTAGGTTGATAAGATAGGCGCGATAACTTAGAAATGCTTTAGCATATTTCACAAGATTTGGTGTTTGGTGTATAAAGTAAAATTAACCAAAAAAGTAACGTTACTTGGGTTTATTCTAAGGGAGGTACATATTTTAATCCAAGGGGGAATCTATTTTCTTGTTAAGGTTGTTTTAAGATCAATATTCTTTAAATTAGTTTCTAATAATTTTTTTCTATAAAACATGCTGCATTTAGTATGTATTTGTTAGAAAATATTTGATCTGTTACGGTTTTAATTATTTATTTTATTAAATATATAAATATATTACATTTTTATTGAACTTTCTAGTAGATCTACAATAAATGCCTAATATATTCAAATTAAAGTTGGTAAAATAGTTATATAGACATGTAGGGCAGCTGAGAAGTTTTCAAGGCTGTTCCATAAAACTAATAGTATTGTTAATAAACTACGTATATATATATATTATATACGTGCAGGCGATGACTTTCGGTCACCCGGTGTCAGGTATCGGAATTACAACACCTCCCTGAGAAGTTTTCAAGGTTGTTCCATAAAACTAATAGTATTGTTAATAAACTACGTATATATATATATATATATATATATATATATATATATATATATATATATATATATACGTGCAGGCGATGACTTTCGGTCACCCGGTGTCAGGTATCGGAATTACAACACCTCCCAGAATGCACCGTAAGCAGTTGCAGTTCTCACGGATGGACGACGCTAAATCAGCATTCAGATGAATATAAATAGATCCAAATTGTAATTAGTTAGTTAGTTGATATTATAGAACGTTACTATGTTAGTCCAATTATTGAAATATTTTTATTAATGTAAATAAAATTTTTTGAAAAGTTAAATTCGGAAAAGTGATTATAACAATTGGCGCAGTCTGTAGGATCTGTCTAACGCTGTCAGAACAAAAGTATTGTCTAACTGGTAGTGGCGGATTCCAATCCCTAAACAGGAAAAGGACGAATCGCTCTCACTTGGCCGAAACTACGGAAGGAGCACCCAGTGAAGTGCTCGACGCTAAGAACACGACGATGCAAATACTCATGTTGTAAGTTAATGAATCATCTCTCTATTGTTTATTTTATTGTGTTATTTAATTATTGAAACTGTTCGATTTTCCAAATATTTTCCCTGAAACATTTATATTTGCATTTGCCTTTAAATATGCCAGATTAGTTTTCAAAATGCCTGATTCAACTGAAAATAGCGTTACTCAACCAGAAGTAGAACCTTATAAATTATCATAAATATTTTTTTTAATTCCGGGATTTGAAGGTGATCAAATCTTTTTAAGAGTATTTTTAAATGCGTGCGATTGTGCGTAGAATATAGCCACTACTACTCAAAAAACTCTATTAGCTATTCACATTAAAAATAAACTTAGGCGTAGAGCTGCACAGCTCGTTAGCTCTAGAAATCCAGGCTTATATTTAGAAATAAAACAATACTAACCCTTCATAAAAGACCTGTAACGACTTTATCAAATGAATCGCCCCTCCACCCAGACAGCGTCTTCAAGTAATAAATGCAAGAATGCATGCAAATAACCAAAAATCAACTAGCCTAAGTACTGACCAAAAAGTGCTCTCATAGTGACTACCGCCTTAAATACCTTACTAACAGGGCTCGAACAGAGATTAGGTCAACTTATTCGTGCAGGAAATCCAGCCAACCTTTTAGAAGTCCGTTTAAGAATTAGAAGAGAACTTCAGTTTTCATAATTTGAGACCCAATAATTTTAGTTCAGGGTTTCCATGACCATATTAACACCATACACCGAACACATCTCAACAGTCTAGTAATTATAACCAAAATCAATCTAGACCTCAACAAGACAGCGGTTTTTCGCAAAGTCAACAGAAACCTCAACAATATAACTATCGCCCTCCAAAAATTAATAAAAACTCAAATTTCCGTCCTAATCAACAAAGGACATACCATATCAACGCTAGCGACTATTTCTAATTCTAATGAAATCTACTATAACGATTATGAATATCAAAACTATGATTGTCAACAAGATTATCCCAGCCAAGATTACGATTACGGTCAGTACCCAATAGAGTGAAGTGATCATACAAATCATCAGGATTTTCTTCTTCTCCCAGTGAACCATCATCCCCCGGACCAAAACTACCCGGAAATAGAGCCCTTAGTAGAAATCCAAACAATGAACCTAGACGAAATGAATCCCGATCTGAACTTCTCCGGACAGACATTTCTTTAAACCTCTTTCTCACTGTAAATTCTAAAAACGTATATTACATCAAAGATGCCACTGAAAAATATAAGTTAAGAAAAAAATGTTCTACAAAGGTCACCCAAAAACGTAACCGTCCAAGGGATTACTGATCAAAAACTCTCTATCAATAAATCAACTTGCTCCTTTCGCTAGTGACGATTCTCATTAAGTCTCAATTTATAATTTAGATATTCATTTCGACGGTATTTTGGGCTTAGACTTCTTAGAACATTACGAATGTGTAATAGATTTAAAATCAAAGCAATTGGTTACCAATTTTAAAACACTTCCATTATTTAAAGTAGACAGCGAACATAAAAACGAAAATATTATCTCAAATAATAATTGCAACAAAAAATTTCGATAGAAGCTGGGACAGAAAGAACTTTTAAATTAAAGTGCGATGTTGCTAATACCGACGCTTTGCTAACTGCGCAAGAAAGAGACAAAGTTAGGCTCCCACACGCTTTAGTGCAGGTAAATGAACACGGTGAAATTTTTACCTCAATCGACAATACCTATGCGATAGCAAAAAACATTGCCTTTTCAGATATATCATTAGACCCGATAAATGACACCTTTTGTAACTTTAAAACAGATCAAAATTTACAAGACGGTTAGCATGAAAGAACCTCGCAAATAAAAAACTTGTTAAGAACCGCACATTTAAATCAGGAAGAAAAAAAACTCGTGACAAACGTTTGCCTGGACATCGCGGACATTTTCTACCTTGAAGGAGACGCACTTTCTTTTACAAACGAAATAAAACATTCGATAGGAAAAAACAACGCTCGCCTTGTTTTTACCAAGTCGTACAGGTATCCCCAAATACATAAAGAGGAAGTAAAAACTCAAGGCAACAAAATGTTAGACGAAGATATCATCTATCCCTCTGTCTCACCATGGTCCTCGCCAGTCTGGGTCGTTCCAAAGACACTCGTTGCTTCTGGGAAACAGAAATGGCGTGTAGTCCATGGACTACCGCAAGCTTAATGAGATTACTGCGGATTATAAGTACCCAATATTTCTGACCTCCTTGACCAACTAGGGAAGTGCGAATATTTTACGACCCTAGATCTCGCCTCCGGATTTCACCACATCGAAATCGACCCTAAAGATATCCCGAAGACAGCTATCTCAGTAGAAAATGGTCACTACGAATTTATTCGTATGCCCTTTGGTATTGAATGCTGCGTCCATCTTCTAACGGATCATGGACAACATCCATCTTAGCATTTAGATTGAGCGCTGTCTGGTATATATGGAAGATATAATTATCTATTCCCCCACAATCCACGAACACATTTTTGCATAACTGAAGTATTTAAACGTTTAAGGAAAGTCAACCTAAAAATTCAGCTTGATAAATGCGTGTTTCTAAGAAAGGAAGTCACATCCCTTGGACACCTGATAACCCAAAACGGCGTTAAACCAAATCCATCAAAAATAGACTATATTGTTAGTTTACCCGAACATTCAATCGTTTTTCGGACTGGCTGGCAACTGTCGACGATTTATCCCCAATGTCGCAAAAATCTCTAAACCCTTGACTAAACTTCTTAAAAAAGTTACACTGTAAATCAAGCTTCGAAGAGCTAAAGAAAACCCTCATCTCTAACCCAATTCTGATTTACCCTAACTTCCAGGAGGAATTCTTGTTAACCACAGACGCAAGCGCATTCGCTATTAGCGCTGTCGTGTTTTAAGGCCCCGTAGGCAAAGATCTCCCTATTGCATATGCCTCTAGAACTTTATGTAATGCGGAAACAATTCGACAATAGAACCTGAATTGCTTCCAATTGTCTGGGCTGTGAAATACTTCCGATCGTATCTTTTTGGAAGAAAATTCGTCCTCATCACAGACCATCGGCCGTTAACATGGCTCATCTCAATAAAATACCCAGAAAGCCATTTAGCTCATTGGCGTCTGAAGCTTAAGGAGTACGACTATAAAATCGAATATAACCCGGTAAAATTAATAAAAACGCCGATGCACTGTCTCGAATCAAAATTAACCACTTTCAAGAATGCGCAAAACTTCAGTCTAAACTTCACATCTTTGTTTCCAACAAAGACGACCTACAAGGCAAACCATCAACTAGCAAAGAACGACCCCAATCGGACGACGAAAGTCAAGACCAAACAGAGACAGCACAAATAACGGAAGAGTATAACCGGTTCGTACACCTATATAACTCCTAGACAATTGTCACAAAAATATGATGACCTTCTTTCGTCAAGCAAAATTAGAGGATCTAGACTTTAAAATCATAGAAGACATTTTTGAAGAAAATTATCATTTTGTAAATAACGAAATAAATTTGCCTCTAGCAAAAGTGTAAGAAATCGAAAATACGTTATAATCCCTTTGCCACTTAACAATGATTTCGTCGTCCAACATCTCTTTTATGCCTTATTTAAGAACAAAGACCAATTTGACTTAACCCAGACTTACTGTATCGAAAATAATTTAGAACTACCAATTTTGAAAATTTTCTCATTTATCCTCTCCGATAAAGACGTTAAACTCAAAATATGTCAGAATATCGTAAAAACTGCCGATGAAGACCAGATTGTTATTATATTAGAGGAGTATCATTCTGGGAAAAATAATCTTCACCGTGGAATAAACGAAACAATTAAACGTATAAAGAAAAGGTTGGCATAGCCTAACCAAAGACGTTGAAAATTTTATAAAAAAGTGTAAGATATGCCAAAAAATTAAATTTTGTCGAAAAAACCTTAGTACAAACCTAGTAATTACCGAAACCCCGAAAACACCATTCGAGGGAATTAATATCGACCTCTTCGAATATCCCGTTAGTAATTGTGCTCTCACGATTAGAGATGAACTGACGAAGTTCACACAGGCTTATGCTTTATCGGATAAAAAAGCTTCAACAGTCGTGTGAACACACTTTTACTATTCTTCCAACATTTTGGCACCACTTTACAGGTCCACTATGATCATGGCCGCGAATTCGAGAATGCTCTAATGAAAGATCTTTGCGACCTTTATGACGTAAAAATGACATTTTCCAGCGTCAATCTTCAGCAATCAAATGGATCACTTGAACGGTTTCATGCGACCCTAACAGAGATGATCCGAATACATAAAGCCGAAATCCCAATGTACACCCATTTAACATTCTCCCTTACGCCGTGATTTGCTATAACAATACAAAAATAAAGACCCATGGTTTTACACCATACGAGCTTATCTTTGGCCATACATTCAGTCAACCCCCAGAGACTTTATACAACCAAGAACAACGCATTTCAAAGTACATTAGAGATCTGAACGATAAAATGGAAAGTTATTACAGACTCGCACGAACGAGAACTATTATTCAAAAAGAAAAATCCAAGATCAGATTTGATAAATTCGTTTTCGACAAACAACCCAGTTATTAAGTTGGTGACAAGGTGTATGTCAAAGAATCCCAAATCAAGGACAAAAGTCAAAATAAATTCAATGGTTCCTTCCAAATTTTTGAACTTTTCCAAACCTCCGCGAAAGTAACAAATCTTTCCACAAACCAAATTTTAAAAATAGATTTTCATAGACTAAAACCTTTCTACGACTAGTCTATTATTTTCAGACTCTTCGGAATACTGTCAGCCGTGACATCCCAGTTCACCATCACCTCAATAAATAACACCGTAGGACTGTTCTTTCATGAAGAAAGTATAATCAAAATGTCAAATGAAAAATGGAAGCTCTTGATCTATAAAGAATTGACAATGTTGAAAGAAACTCTTTCGAACAATGACAAAATGCTCTCTCAATTAATAGACACATTTGAAGTACCTGAACCTAGAGTTTTAGCTTTTAAAGTTGACATACAAACACACATTAGTCTTTTAAAACAATTTGCCAACGCCGTAAACTGAAAATACAAAGAAATAATCGCAGACACTAAACAATACGAGTTTAGAATTAAACGCCGTATATTTAAAGGCATTGGTACTATCTGGAAATCGATTACAGGTAATCTAAATGCTCCTGATGGAGAATACTTTAACGACTGTATAAAAAATTATGTGCTGCTTGCCAAGGAATACAATGTACAAGAATTCAACCAAAACTATTGGCTTATAACAGTTTCTGACCCCTTACCAGTCACAGTGAAATGTGGAAGCAAAAACATCGTTACCAACAACGACTACAATTTATTACAAATACTTACTCATTACTAAGGTCACAAACGGGATGCAACGCCTTCATTGGAAGAACAAGGTTGTATGCAAAATACCCCATTGACAAATACAAGACCGTTACATACCAAAACCAACCAGAAATATTTTTATTAGGGTAAATAAAATTTTTTAAAAAGTGAAATTTGGAAAAGTGATTATAACATTGTATGTATATATATATATATATATATATATATATATATATATATATATATATATATATATATATATATATATATATATATATATATATATATAAATGTATATGTATAAACAAATAAATAAATATTATTTTTTTCGTTTTAATTGTTTCATATATTTTTAATTTCATCTTCTTTAAAAGTATTTAAGTATATTCTTCAGTCGACAGTGCCAATGGTATATACTCGTAGTTTACGTACCTGCTCAGTTCCTAGTAAAACTATTAGGTATTATTATTCTGTCACCCAAATTAACAACTGGTTGCAGTATTTGACACTAAACTAATTGAAATGTCATGAAAAAATAAAAACCTTTCAACATTTTGCAGCATTATGTAATAGTTATTTTGTAATAAATTAACACATTATATAAAGGTCAATATGTATCAGTTCTTTTATTACTAGAAAGGTTCTGTTAAAAGGGCTTACTTCTGAACCCAAGTCTTACCTTATAAGGAACTAAAATACAATGTTTGCGGTAGAATTTGTAATGAGGGATGTTCCGGCGATAGAACAATGCTCTGATTTTTTAAAATGTATTTTTCTAAGATGCATACATACATAAATACATATATACATACATATGTAGATACATACATACTTAGGAACATACAAATATATATAATATTTTTAATTTTTTGTTTTATTTGTCGGTATTATTTTATAATTGCTTATCTATAAAAAAATCAATTATGAGATTTTCTTTGTAGAAAATGGAATTTTACTGACTTTTTAATCATAAAATTATGCCGCCATTTTGTTTCGCCATACACCAAGTTTTACCGGTTCATCCCTTTTTCACACTTGATTTTTGTGTAAGATTTCAACATAACTGGATAAATAGTTGTTTAAACATTTAATTAGGCCGCTATTTTGTTTAACCATAAAGACTCCTCACCAAAATTGAACCAGTTTATTCTTGATTTTTGGGCAAAATTTGATGTAAATTGGATTAGTAGTTTTTTAGTAATATTTTTTTTAACATTTTATTAGGCCGCCATTTTGTTTCGTTGTATTGGATTTTTAGATAAATATTACCATGTCATACCCATATGACTCTTAATTTTTTACCAAAATTTGAAGTCAATCGGATAAGTAGTTTATTAACTATGCCGCAAACAGGCAGATAGAACGACGGATTTGAGAATTTCAACATCCCTGAAATGTAAAAATATACAAAAATCTCGGAGAGTGATTTCTATACGTTTACAATACTTTCCTCTTACAAGGAAAGTAAAAAGGAACAGCAAAATATTTATATCACCTGTTTTCTGATTTTAAACAACACCCCAGTTCGAATTTCTGACTACGCGTCTGATAGGTACTTAAAATTGGCAAAATACACATTAAATTGCTTGCTATAAACACATATTAAATTAAAGAGCGCGAAAAACAATAATAGAACCAACTTTCGGAACTATTTATGAATGAAATGTTGAGTCTATCCTTTCTTTTATAGTCTAAGTAGCGATAAAGAAAAAATACAAAAAATATCTTTATAGATTTAAATTCAATGATTGTTTATATCAATTTAAGTGTTTACCGTTCGGTCTTAACATAGCCCCGTCTATATTTACCAAACTTCTTAGACCAGTGGCAAGAAAACTTCGACTTATAGGTGTAATAACTGTTTTTTATCTGGAGGACATTCTAATAATGGGCAGAAACCAATCAGAATACATAATAAAACTGCTCGGAAAACTAAGGTATATAATTGACTTAGAAAAAAGTACGTTAGATCCTAAACAAAACATAACATTTTCCTAGTTTATATATAGGAGAACGTGTGTTACTGCTGATAGCTTAAATATCTTGGTGAATCTAAAAATCAAGATCAAACAACAAACTCGTACTAGTAAAATAAAAGTAAAGATCGTTACTTTTAGACAATATAATGAAATCGGCCAATTTCATTTATAATATAAATATAGGACAACGTGCGGTGCCTATAAATATGGGATAAAATCAGTCGATTTTCATAGATGTGCAAGAGAGTGTAATGTTACGTTAAAAAGCTTAGGACAACAAACTCGTACTAGTAAAGGTAACGGTCTTTACTTTTAGACAATATAATGAAATCGGGCGATTTTATTTATGATATCAATATAGGACACCGTGCGTTGTCTAAAAATATGAGAAAAAAATAAGTCGATTTTCATAGTTATGCAAGAGAGTGTGGTCAAAGTTTACTGAATAAAAATATAAGTTGCCGCACTGGGCCGTCCGCACTTTGAAAATCGCAGATAAAAGGCGAGCCGCTTAGTTTCAAACCCGATCGACACTGGCTCCTGTTATCGAGCTGTTTAAAAGTAGTTTGGCTTCGCGCTACGAATTTTTATTTACCAGGGAATTTCAAAAGTATAAATAATAACTTTAAACAAAAATTATTGAGTTTAATTTTGTCCTCGGACTAGTTTAATATTTTACAATTACAGTTTTAGATGTTATTTAAATATAGTGAGTTTATTATTAAATTGTTACTTACCTGCTAGTCGAATTTAAGAATACAGTATTTTTATTATATAAATAAAAAAAATCGGTAAATTTCCTTTTACCCAGAACTTCCCTCATATGATTTTTTCCATTTGTTCGGAATAGTGAAGACTCTTTTCTTTCTATCTATGTCACACTTAACTTCTGGGCATAATTTAAAATAAATTTAATAAATAGTTTTTACATTGACACATACCGCCATTTTCTTACGTCATGTTGAATTCGTCCCATTTGCACATTTAATTTTTCTGCAAAATTTGTCACTGGAACAAATGTTTTTTACGATGATTTTTTAAAAACTTTATTTGGCCACCATTTCGTTTCGCCATCTTAACTTGAAATCCATATTATCAGTTTTTACATATACGCAGATATATCCTAATCCCAAATAATACACCACTTTAACATAACAACAAGAAGGCCGTTAACGAAAGCCATTTAGAAACTTAATATCTACGAGCCAACGTAGTAGATAAAGATTGATAATATGGGTTTCGTGCAGGATATAGAATTTACATATGTGTCCTGAGGATGCAACAATAAAATAGCGAAACGTCGACAGTTTAAAAAAGTCTATTGTTTTTTACTGGATCCCAACCCCAAATAATACACCACTCTAACCAACATAACAACAAGAGGATTGTTAACGGAAATCATTTAAAAACTTAATATCTGGGAAATATCTGCGGACCAGCGTAATAGGTAAAGACTGATAATGTGGGTGCAGGATATAGAATTTATGTGTCATGAAGATGCAACAATAAAATTTGGCCACCATTTCGTTTCGCCATCTTAACTTGAAATCCATATTATCAGTTTTTACATATACGCAGATATATCCTAATCCCAAATAATACACCACTTTAACATAACAACAAGAAGGCCGTTAACGAAAGCCATTTAGAAACTTAATATCTACGAGCCAACGTAGTAGATAAAGATTGATAATATGGGTTTCGTGCAGGATATAGAATTTACATATGTGTCCTGAGGATGCAACAATAAAATAGCGAAACGTCGACAGTTTAAAAAAGTCTATTGTTTTTTTACTGGATCCCAACCCCAAATAATACACCACTCTAACCAACATAACAACAAGAGGATTTTTAACGGAAATCATTTAAAAACTTAATATCTGGGAAATCTCTGCGGACCAGCGTAATAGGTAAAGACTGATAATGTGGGTGCAGGATATAGAATTTATGTGTCATGAAGATGCAACAATAAAATAGCGAAACGTCGACAGTTTAAAAAAGTCTGTTGTTTTTTACTGGATCCCAACTCCAAATAAAACACCACTCTAACATAACAACAAGAGGATCGTTAACGAAAACCATTTAGACAGTTAATATCTGGGAAATATCTGCAGGCCAACGAAGTAGGTAAAGACTGATAATGGTTTCATGCAGGATATAGAATCTATATGTGTTCTGAGCATGCAATAATAGAGATGGGAAACATCGACAATTTTAAAAAAGACCTTTTTTTACTGGATCTTAACCCCAAATAATACACCACTCTAACAATCTTTTTTTTAACATATTACTAGGTCATCCTAATATGACTCTTAATTTTTGGTCAAAATTTGAAGTCAATCGGGTAAGTAGTATTTAAGCTATGTCGCGAACTAATAGACTGACAGACGAAACGACAGAATTGATAAAACATGTTTTTTCCAACCATCTACAGAGCAATATCCAATAGGCATATTGGCTCATATTTGCCAAAAAAATAAAAAATGTTTTGTCTCACTATATAGCACAATAACAAACTGGCGCGATCACGGAACCTGACCAACTGTGTATGTACTGGAGACCCGACCGGTACCCAGAATGTACCTGCCGAGGCGGGACGCGAGGAGTAGGTAAAAGTCAAAGAAAATGCAAATACGAACCCAATGTTCAAGGAAACAGGTATTCAGAAAGGTTTTTCACATAAAAAATTTCTTCATGATTTGGAAAGACTCAGTTATGAGATTATCGAAGACTTGCATACCACTGTAAAAGATAAGATTAAGGTAAAAGCAATGTAGGGAAACTGGATCCTCCAGGCATCACCAAAAAATGCTAAATGGTTTTTGAAGAAATAGAAAATTTGCTTCGATTTAGTTCAAAAACATGTAAATTTGATTTAGCTGTCACAAATGTGGGAGTGAAGACACCTTAATAGAAGGGAATGAATTTAAATCCTCTAACTATCAAAAAGTGAAGCTTTTAAATGTTCATCATTCAGCCAGAGATGTAGGGTGCCCAATTTAGAAACGAAGAATCGTTAGATATAGATACAATATCAGTTATGATTATTTTTTATAGAAAAGTAACTTCAAGCTACCCAAAAACCTGAGAACACAAAAAATACCCTGACCAATCTAGTAATTACACCTTTGATAATAGAAGAAATCAAATAAAATAATCGTACAGCCTGATACACCGGAACGTTCAATCTATTGGAAACTGTGTTGACCTAATGGAGGATCTTTTAAGCCAACATACAGAGTGTATCTTTTTGTGTGTTACTGAGCATCGGAGGACTGAAGATCAGTTTAAGAATTTTGGCGTCATAGGGCTTACTTTGGCATCAATTTTCTGCAGGGTATTAGAGAATAGACACGGTAGAAGGGCTGTTTTCATAAGAAAAGACATTCAACATATAAGACATAAAATATATAGGTGCTGTATCTAATTTGAAGTGTTGTGGATGTGAAATGAGGATAAAAACCGAAAAATTGATTGTTGTATCTCTATATCGCTCACCCAATGAAACTTTTTTAAGTTAAATGGAGCAATTGTTACTACTGTACACAAGTAATTCTAATCACATAGTTATCATTGTCGGATATTTTAATATTAACTTCCTGTCAGCTTTTAAAAATATTTCAGATTTTAACTCAGTTTTTTCCTCTTTCAATGTAAAACATACAATTATACACGCATTACTAGCATAAATACATGTGTTGATAATATATTAACAAATTTTACTAGTGACACTACCCAAAGAATAAAACAAATTTCAAAAATGCTCTTCAGAATATAAATTGGCAGTCCATTTACTCAATTAACATTAAATTAGTAACGACCAGTGGTCAACTTTCATAAGAATTTTTTTGAATAACTTAAATGAATGTTTTTCTAAAATAAAAATACCATTAAAAAGTTGCAAGACAAATGTATGCAAAATAGTCCTGAAATCATAAAGTGTTAAAACCAATTAGATATTTTATATGCCTTAAAAAATGTAGATATTAGATATAAGACTATGTACGGTAACAAAAAAAAAATTTAAGGAAAGACTAGAAAAGAAAAAACATGAATATCAAAGTTATTTAAACTGAAATAACTAATATATGATTAATATATATATTATGAATGAGTATAATTTTGTTTCACTAATTAATGAAACTACAAGAGTACGAAATAATGTCGGTAGTTTTTTGGACCATTTTAAACGATCCATGGTAATATTAGTTCAAATAGAAAAATTACCCCATTTATAATTAAAACTAGTATAATAAATTATTATACAACCATTATAAAATGTTCAGCTTTTATTAACATGTCGCTTAATTAAAAAAAAAAGAAAAAATGAATGGAAACTTTATAAAAGATATCCTGAAGTGCTTTAAAAGCAATAGATTTGCTTGCTGATTAGGTAGTTAATTGTAAAAAAAAGAAAAAAATTAATGGAAACTTTATAAAAGATATCTTGAAGTGCTTTAAAAGCAAATCTACAGACTCACAAATGGGATGAATTCTATAAGGACGATGATGCGCAAAGTTCTAGAATATATTTTCTAAATACTATTACATTTTATATTAATAATAACAACAAAATGATAAAACAAAAAAAAAAGAGAGATACCTAGAAAACCCTGGATAACTGCGGGAATCATTACTTTTATAGAGAAAAAAAATGTGCAAGAAATTTAAAAAAAATCCCGTGTTACATAGAGAAGAATATAACATGTACAAAAATTTCTTACATAACCTAATTAAAAACTCAAAAATAAAATACTTTCAAAATAAAATCAGCGAAAACAAAAGTAACTCTAAACACCTCTGGGACACTATAAAACAAATAACAAATGCAAAAGGTGGAAATACAGATAAAATTAGAGGAATTGTAAATGATGGGGATAAGATTATAATGGATAACTTTGAAATGGCTAATACGTTAAATAATTATTTTATTAATGTAGGAAATAATTTTGCGGAGGATTATTCCTGAACCAGAAATAATATAAAAGGACGAAGATCCTTCCCTTTGATTTTTTTTATAACCAAAACAAATAAAATCGGAATAGAAAAAATAATTGATTCCCTAAAGCCTAGAAAAGCACCCGGAAATGACCAAATAACCTCGTAAACACTAAAACAATTAACATTTGAAATATCGGACCTTTTGTCTCATTTGATTAATAATATAAAAAAACTGGAAACGTTCCGCGTGAGTTTCAAATGTCAATAGTAAAACCGCTATTTAAAAAGAGTGATCGGAGCCAACCATTTAACTACCGTCCAATCTCTTTGTTTACTTCTTTAAAAAGGTATTTGAAGCAGTGATCAAAAATCGGTTAAATAGCTATCTTAAATAATTTAAATTACTATCAATTAATCAATACAGATTTAAGGAAAGAAAAGTGTATATATATATATAGGGTGTCCCACTAAGGGCGGCCGGGTAGCTTTTCTAAGAAACTATGAAAGCTACAGCTTCGCGAAAAAAAATTCATCACTAAAGCGGCTAAGAGAAATTGCTGAAAAATATTTTCAAGTTTGTATAACTACCGCAAGATGACGTACCTACAATAGTAAAAAAAACACTTTTTTTGCAAAAATACCCAATATGAGATAACATTTTAATAACAGCAACAAAAACTCCAACCAAATCTGCGTCAGTTTTGTTAAAGGCGTTTTGTCATATTTTCAATAATAAGGGTGTGGGAAAGTGATAAATAAATCAACTTTCAAAGCGCTCTGTCTCCTACATCTTTTATTTAATTTTATCCAAGTGGGTACTTGTTTGAAAGAGCATTTAAAGCTCTTCTTTACTACTACTTGGCGCTCGATAGTTCTTGGTACACTAACTAGAGGGCGTTGTTTAAACAAAACTCACTTTTTAGGCATTTCCTCGAAAAAATCAAATGGAACGGTATGCTTTTAACAGTGTGATTTTAAAGAGGAAAAAATTTCATGAAAAAATGAAAAAACTCATTTGTTAAAAAGTTTAGATAAACTTCGCCGTTTAAGTGACCATTAAAAAAAAAGGGCCAATTATGTGGCCATCCAGTACGCCACACAAAACGTTTACACTCCATCAATTTTGATTTCCGACTTCACGCATCCAGTGAAGTTCATCTGATGACCAATAGTGCATATTATCTAAATTGACCCTTCCAGTGTTCGTGAAGGTTGCTTCATCCGTCCATAATATGCGGGACAAGAAATAGGGATTCTCGGCAATCATAGATCTTAGCCAGTAGCAGTGATCTAACCTTGAATCAAAATCTCCTTCTGTCAGACTTGACCAAATTCGCGCAAATTTTTAGCTAAACGCATAAATAAATTTTTACTGAAATGTCTTCTATCAGGATATTTAGCTGCATATACCCACGCGGCTATATTCGCATTCTCGAAATTTTGGAAGTATACGGCTAACATGTCATAAGCTTCTTCAATAGAATAAAACATTTTCACCAAGTCAGTTTAAGAAAATTATGATAACATATACTCGCAACTACTAAATAAGCTCTAACAATAATATGCATTGTTGCTTATTTGAAGTTTGACATACGACCATTTTTAAATTAAGTAACGCGCCAGCCAACCACGTTTAATTTGCCTTTTTTGTTTTTACCCAGCCTACTTGCAATATTTTAACGTTAACGCGTGACTAATAATATTCTTAGTTATTAACGTTATACCTGTGAACTTTAACATTAATACAAATAATGATTTACTTTAATACAGAATAAGCTATTTTTAAAATTAGGAATTAGGTTTTAGGATTTACCACTTTTATGAATGCTTCATAGGAAATAACTAAAAAATGAATAAAGATATCAAAACAGGGTTTAGTTAATTTTTCCCTGCTTAAAATCACTGGGTTTACAGAAATGACAACAATTTTGAACATTTGTAAAGACATTTTGTAATTGTAATTTTTTAGGACTTCAGTTTTACCGTTTTGTTATGGGCATAGCACGTTAGACTTTAAATGCTCCAAATTTTTGATAATAAATAAATTTGGAACAGTACCAAGCCTGAATAAAATGTGAGGTAA
The DNA here is from genome assembly GCA_030620095.1 of Kuschelorhynchus macadamiae. Lineage (NCBI taxonomy): Eukaryota > Metazoa > Arthropoda > Insecta > Coleoptera > Curculionidae > Kuschelorhynchus > Kuschelorhynchus macadamiae. Next base: position 237,650 of record JAUTXW010001202.1, on the reverse strand, counting down.
AGCCAACACTATTGTAATAAGGAGTATTTGCTTTCTAGTTGTAATAAAGAATACTTTGTCACAGAATAATAACATTTAATTATGATTAAAAGATATTTTTTTTTATCAACCGAAAACAGCTTATTTTGAAATAACTAAAAAATGAATAAAGATATCAAAACGCAGTTTTCGCCAGAATTTAGACAATTTTTTCCTCTTTAAAATCGCACTGTTAAAAGCGTACTATTCTACTTGATTTTTTCGAGAAAAACTCTAAAAATTGACTTTTGTTTAAACAACGCCCTCTAGTTAGTGTACCAAGAACTATAGAGAGTCCAAAATGACAGTAGTTAAAAGAGCTTTAAATGCTCTTTTAAACAAGTACCGACTTGGATAACATTAAATAAAAGATGTAGGAGCCAGAGCGCTATGAAAGTTGATTTATTTATCACCTTCCCCACCCCCCTTATTATTGGAAATATGACAAAACTGACGCAGATTTTGTTGGAGTTTTTGCTGCTGTTATCAAAATGTTATCTCATGTTGGGTATTTTTGCAAAAAAAAAGTGTTTTTTTATTTACAATTACAGGTACGCCATCTTGCGGTAGTTTTACAAACTTGAAAATATTTTCCAGCAATTTCTTTTGGCCACTTATACACAATAAGCTGTTTTCGGCTGATCAAAAAAAAAATTAGCTTTTAATCATAATTAAATGTTATTATTCTGTGAGAAAGTATTCTTTATTACAACTAGAAAGCAAATACTCCTTATTACAATAGTGTTGGCTTTACCTCACATTTTATTCAGGCTTCGTACTGTTCCAAATTTATTTATTATCAAAAATTTGAAGCATTTAAAGTCCAACGTCCTATGCCCATAACAAAACGGTAAAACTGAAGTCCTAAAAAATTACCATTACAAAATGTCTTTACAAATGTTCAAAATTGTTGTCATTTCTGTAAACCCAGTGATTTTAAGGAGGGAAAAATTAACTAAACCCTGTTTTGATATCTTTATTCATTTTTTAGTTATTTCCTATGAAGCATTCATAAAAGTGGTAAATCCTAAAATCTAATTTCTAATTTTAAAAATAGCTTATTATGTATTAAAGTAAATCATTATTTGTATTAATGTTAATGTTCACAGACATAATGTTAATAACTAAGAATATTATTAGTTACGCGTCAACGTTAAAATATCGCAAGTAGGCTAGGTAAAAACAAAAAAGGCAAATTAAACGTGGTTAACTGGCGCGTTACTCAATTTAAAAATGGTCGTATGTCAAACTTCAAATAAGCAACAATGCATATTTATTGTTAGAGCTTATTTAGTATTTGCGAGTATGTTATAATAATTTTCTTAAACTGACTTGGTAAAAATGTCTTATTCCATTGAAGAAGCTTATGACATATTAGCCGTATAGTTCCAAAATTTCGAGAAGGCGAATATAGCCGCGTGGGTATATGCAGCTAAATATCCTGATAGAAGACATTTCAGTAAAAGACTATTTATGCGTTTAGCTAAAAATTTACGCGAATTTGGTCAAGTGAATCCGATTTCAGTGCCTAGAAGAAATCGTGTAATTAGAAATGAGGATAACATTATCAACATTCTTGCTTACGTTCAAATTAATCCACATTTAAGCACCAGAGTAATTTCGTTGGACTTGGGAATTAGTAAGTCGACGGTACATCGAATTTTGTTAGACAATAAATTACATCCGTATCACGTTACTCTGCACCAAGCTCTGACAGAAGGAGATTTTGATCCAAGATTAGATCACTGCTACTGGCTAAGATCTATGATTGTCGAGAATTCCTATTTCTTGTCCCGCATATTATGTACGGATGAAGCAACCTTCACGAACACTGGAAGGGTCAATTTACATAATATGAAGTCGACAATCAAAATCAATGGAGTGTAAACGTTTGGTGTGACGTTCTGGATGGCCACATAATTGGCCCATTTTTTTTAATGGTCAGTTAAACGGCGAAGTTTATCTAAACTTTTTAACAAATGAGTTGCCTGCACTATTGGAAGATGTTCGTTTAGAAATCACAAGACAAATGTGGTTTCAACATGATGGTTGTCCGGCACACTTTTCCAGGGCAGTTCGTAATTTTTTGGATGAATATTATCGAAACAGCTGGATAGGACAGTTTGTTTTCATGGCCTACTAGATCCCCGGACCTCTCTGTGCTTGATTTTTATTTGTGGGTAAGCATAAAAGACATTGTGTTTGAAACGCGCCCCACTACGCTAGAAAATATGACTGAAAGAATTCGAAATGCTATAGCTAGCATTTCGAGAGCTGAAATTGAATTCGCCGTTGCTAGCACTCGGCAAAGACTTGATCGTTGTGTTGAAAATAATGGAAAACAATTTGAACATTTGTAGAGACATTTTTGTTAATTGTAATTTTTTAAGATTTGTGTGTTATAGTTATTGTTCTTTTATGTTGTTAGTGATTTACTTAATGGGTTTTCGGTTTTGTTATTGTTATAGCCCGTTGGCTTTTAAACACGTTTCAAATTTTTAATAATAAATAAATTTGGACCAGTAGTGGAGATCGGGGTAAGATGACGAAGCTAAGGGAAAATGAAAATACAGAGCAAATACAATTATTTGAGGGTTAAATACATATCAGTACAAACATGTTTATGACTTAGTGTCAAATTAATCTTACCAAAAGTATGAAAATATAAATGGGTTTTCTACAAACAAAAAAAAAGTAGGTAATTTTCGTCAACTTACCCCATGCTCTGGGTAAGTTGACGAACCTATGTAAGATGACTATCCACAAAGATCACAATTAAAACTGCCAAAACCCTCATAGTTGCTGCATGCTTCATGCCACCATGATAGACAATGACAACATTGCAACCAATTTTCAGATGGTGGGTCACTATATTCCTCCTCACATCCAGGGCATAAATATTGAATGTCACTACTGGAACCTGCAATGTCAGCAGCATTAGGCAACGGCGTTTTTCGATATTTTTGTGCTCTATTTTCTGAAATTGTTGATTTTTTTTGTATGTTCAATTGTTTCTTTTCTTGTTTCAATTGTTTTTGTTTTTCTTTTTCTTCATTCTCTCTTTGTTTTTGTTCTAGTTGCAATTTGATTGGCGTGCTGCTTATAACAGAAGATGACATTTTCTTTCTAGGGTTTGAGGACCGTTCAGCCATGGCAATTGGTCTAATATCCCAGATAGAAGGAAGGCAATCACTGGAAGTGCCCTCGTCTGTAAATAGTTGACGTTTATGAGACTTTATTTGAAGTTTCTTTGGAGCATCAAATGTTTCTTTGATGTGTTCTGCTCTCGTGTAGTAACCGATTTTATATTTTGAGCCAACACACTCAAAGGTATTTGGTCCTCTTCATCAGTTGACGACGAATCTGCCCTTCCTACTGTCGACTTGGTATTGTTAACCATTGAAAGAGCACTGTTATCCTCAGATTGTTCAATACGTTCAGTTGTTTTAGAAGGGGCGAAATTACTGTCGTCAAAAATCAGCGGGTTAAATGGCTCAATGCCACAAGCTCTGAAGCCGTTTAGAGCATTGTTTACATTGGCTGTCCTGCAGTTAGCCTCTCCAAACAAACGTCCGATATTTTTATCAGTTATTGAAATTCCTGGATGATTGATTAAGAAAGAATCACACATTTGACTGTAAAATGATTTGAAAGGGCCGAAAAAAGCGACGTCTAGAGGTTGTAGTCGGTGGGTCGTGTGGGGTGGAAATCCCACTAGCACAATTCCATTCACTCGGCAAAAGTTTATTCCTGGGAGGGAAATGTGGGAACTGTGGTTATCAACCAGTAATAATACAGGATCGTTAATAGATGTTCTTGCATAATGGGCAAAGTGTTTTAGGTATGCAAGAAAAGTTTCAGCCGTCACCCAACCTAAAGGTTGTGCCCTACCATCAGAACCGGGAGGACAACCATTTAACAGTTCGGGTTTCATTCTAATTCGGCCAAATATCAGAAATGGGGGTATATATGACCCGGCAGCATTCATTGCACAAACCAAAGTTGTATTTTGACCTCTCTCGGCTGTCACTATTTTAGCAACTCGTCGCTGGCCTTTTGGAGTGATAACTTTAGGTAACTTCGTTGGTACAGTTGAAAGTCCGGATTCGTCCGCATTATAGATACGGTCTGCTTTAAAATTGTATTTGACTTTAACTTCTGAAAATTGAAAAAAAAATTCGACAGCGATCTTGTTGAATCCGCGTAGCCGTGCAATTGAAGTGGCTTTAGGATTCCTCAGACTCAAACTGTTACTTGTATTAAAAGTTTTGAACCAATCAGTCCCGGCTGCTTTTGTTTCTCTGTTGAACCTGTGTTTTGTATGATTTGCTTCTGCATATTGATATGCAAGTTAACCCAAGACCTCGTTGATTACATTCTGTTAGGTAGCTTCTTAGCATTGAAGGTGTTTTTGAAGCGGCCCCCACCCCCCGGGAACTCTTTATTTTGAGCGTCTCTTTTTATGTATCTTCTCAACATGGGTTCCGGTATTCCGTAAGCTATTGCGGCTGCGTTACAAGATAACGATCTCTCTCGTACTTATTTCATAGTTGCTATAAGAGAGTCTTCATTCCACTCCATACGATTAGATTTACGCTTGTATACTCGCGGCTTTCTGTAAAAGAAGTTACTTCAATATATTGTTTGCTTGGGGCAAGATGACGAATTCGTCATCTTACCTCCGTCATCTTATCCCCGTTGTATAAATTTATCCAATTTTAGGGTTAAAAGTAAACACAAACAAAAACATCAACGATTTTACCACTGACAATAACTATTGGTATTAAAGAATTTCTTGTAACAAATTAGGTTTACTGACTTATCTGATGAATGCACAAATCGTTATTAAATTCACGAAAATATTACAAACGATACCATCAAAACAGCTGTTTACGTATTACTGATACGGTAGCCACCAGGCCGGACGAGTGAGCATTTATTTTAATACATTGGTACCTAGATGGCGCCAGTAGTAGCGCTGTAAAAATTAATTCGGTTATTTAAATATACAAGTTCGTCATCTTACCCCGTTCCTCATCTTACCCCGATCTCCCCTACCAAGCCTGGATAAAGTGTGAGGTAAAGCCAACACTATTGTAATAAGGATTATTTGCTTTCAAGTTGTAGTCAAGAATACTTTGTCATAGAATAATAACATTTAATTATGATTAAAAGCTAATATTTTTTTTAACAGTGGAAAACAGGTTATTTTCAAATAGCTAAAAAATAAATAAATATATTAAAATTTTGAATTTATGCAATTTTTTCCTCTTTAAAATCACACTGTTAAAAGCATACCGTTCCATTTGATTTTTTTGAGGAAATCCCTAACAATTAAGTTTTATTTAAACAATCTCTCTCTAGTTAGTGTACCAAAAACTATCGAGCGCCAAGTAGTAGTAAAGTAGTTAAAAGAGCTTTAAATGCTCTTTCAAACAAGTACCCACTTGGATAAAATTAAATAAAAGATGTAGGAGACAGAGCGCTTTGAAAGTTGATTTATTTATCACCTTCCCACACCCTTATTATTGAAAAAATGACAAAACGCCTTTAACAAAACTGACGCAGATTTCGTTAGAGTTTTTGTTGCTGTTATCAAAATGTTATCTCATATTGGGTATTTTTGCAAAAAAAGTGTTTTTTTTTACCATTGCAGATACGTCATCTTGCGGTATTATATAAACTTGAAAATATTTTCCAGCAATTTCTCTTAGCTGCTTTTTTCGCGAAGCTGTAGCTTTCATAGTTTCTGAGAAAAGCTACCCGGCTGCCCTTAGTGGGACACCCTATATATATATATATATATATATATATATATATATATATATATATATATATATATATATACACTTTTCTTTATTAAATCCGTATTGATTACTCGATAATAATTTAAATTATTCAAGATAGCTATTTAACCGATTTTTGATCACTGCTTCAAATACCTTTTTAAAGAAGTAAACAAAGAGATTGGACGGTAGTTAACTGGTTGGCTCCGATCACTCTTTTTAAACAGCGGTTTTACTATTAACATTTGAAACTCACCCGGAACGTTTCCAGTTTTTTTATATTATTAATCAAATGAGACAAAAGGTACCGATATTTCAAATTTTAATTGTTTTAGTGTTTCCGAGCTTATTTGGTAATTTCCGGGTGCTTTTCTAGGCTTTAGGGAATCAATTATTTTTTCTATTCCGATTTTATTCGTTTTGGTTATAAAAAAAATCAAAGGGAAGGATCTTCGTCCTTATATATATTTCTGGTTCAGAAATAATCTTCCGCAAAATTATTTCCTACATTAACAAAAAAATTAATTAACGTATAAGCCATTTCAAAGTTATCCGTTATAATCTTATCCCCATCATTTACAATTCCTCTAATTTTATCTGTATTTCCACCTTTTGTATTTGTTATTTGTTTTATAGTGTCCCAGAGGTGTTTAGAGTTACTTTGGTTTTCACTGATTTTATTTTGAAAGTATCTAATTTTTGTATTTTTAACTAGGTTATGTAAGACATTTTTGTACATGTTATATTCTTCTCTATGTAATACGGGATTTTCTTTAAATTTCTTGAACATTTTTTTTCTCTATAGAAGTAATGATTCGCGCAGTGATCCAGGGTTTTCTAGGTATCTCTCTTTTTTTTTGTTTTATCATTTTGTTGTTATTATTAATATAAAATGTAATAGTATTTACAAAATATATTCTAGAACTTTGCACATCATCATCCTTATAGAATTCATCCCATTTGTGAGTCTGTAGATTTGCTTTTAAAGCACTTCAAGATATCTTTTATAAAGTTTCCATTCATTTTTTTCTTTTTTTTTTACAATTAACTACCTAATTGTGCGATACAATCTTCTGAAACCAAAAAATAAGCAAAACTCATAATGATTATGCCTCTTTTATTATTATAATCTTTAAATTTTATTACAATAACATTTATAATTTATGATTTTTTTTTATTTTTGTTACTATTCCATTGAGAAGGCTGATATTCGGCCGAAACGTCTGGAAATTTAATATATATATATATATATATATATATATATATATATATATATATATATATATATATAAATATATATATATATATATATATATATATATATATATATATATATATAATATATATATATATATATATATATATATATATATATATATATATATTATATATATATATATATATATATATATATATATATATATATATATATATATATAGTTTATAAGCTGGTAAGAAAGTGCTGAGACAATGTAGAGGACAGGTCTAAACGGATGTTTTATGAAGTTTAATCAGAGAGTAAAGCTTAGGAATTTGGAGGTTCATTAATGTTAATCCATTAACACTTTTGCAATTTTGAATAATCAGTTTAACATTTCTCTGAAAATTATTAGTAGGGTTACTCTTCAATATCTTATATTTATGCGGATCTAAAAATTATAATGTTTTATTGATGTAGTCAGATTTGTTTGATGCCACAACAGTATTACGTTTATCAGCTTTTGTAAAAGTTATATCTGAAGAAATATTGTAATGCTATTGTCTACTGGATAGGGATACTAGAAAAAATTAAGTAATATTATTCATAAGAGATACTTAATTCAGAAAAATAGATGAAACTCACTTTAAATTCTAACAAAAATAAAGCAAATCCTAAAGTAAATCATTTTTCAGATCACAATTTTTTGAGATTTGTAAATCTATCCAATACAAATTTCACAGATAAAGAAAAATAAAGTGTATAATAATGTTTTCCTTCAAAAATTTAGAAATACTAGCTGTTGAAACAGAATAAGCACATGCCTACTGACACATAATATTAACAAAAAATGTGAAGCCGCTACATTAATTAAAAAAAATTGTTAAAAGTAAGTAATCAAAAACAAGAAATTCATATTGTCAAGAACGTACATATTTACATTTCGGTCGCTATATTTCGGATACGCTTTCAAATAAACTTTTGAAAATTTGCAACTTTTAAATCTTTAGACTGAGAGAACCGGAGTACGTCACGCACCCGGTCATTGACCTTTGTGATTAGCGAGAACGTTACGCTTTCGAGAAGTAACTATCCTGTGTGGTTTAGGATTCTTAGGCATACTCTAGTTAAGTTCGTAGATTCGTTTGAGATTTAGTGTGTTGAGAATTGTAAACGAAATTTGTCCACAAGCACCAAATTCTGTAAATAAAAATCGGTAAACAATGTGAAAAATACTCCCAGTTTTGCCACACAAAGTAATACAATTATAACAGAAAAAGTAGTACAATTTCAGTGCATATTTCATTTGCACAGCACAGCCAGCGAAATGGCAACGTAATAAATAAATTAAGAGAGTGTGCATTTTGCAACAATGAACCGAACAATAAATGTAAAAGCAAGGAAACAAAAAACTGAAACAAAACGTCAGTCCAATGCAGCTGGGAGTTGGTATCATGGATATGAAGGAGGCAAAAGATGACACAGTTGTCGTTAAGTGCAGAGATGCGAGGGAAGCCGATATAGTAAAAACTAACATTGAAAAGAAAATGTGGCAGCACTTTTCGTCTACTATACCCACTAAAAGGAAACCATCCATAAAAATTTTCGGAATTGAGTCGCAGTACACAGAAGAACAGTTATTGACTACACTAAAGTCACAAAATAATACCGTGATAACGGACCATAGTCACTGGCGGGTGGTAGTAATCAAGAAAATTAAAACATACCTTGCTATTATATTTACAGATGTTTTAATTGTAACGGATATAGTAACACTTCTAAAGACGGTCCTCGTCAAAAATTGTGGTGAGAAACACCTTTCCTGTGAATGCCCAAACAATGAACAACAGTGCATAAATTGCAAAACAAGTAATAATAAATATAACCTAAATCTGGATACTAGGCATTCGGAATATAATGTACGTTGTCCCACATACATAAAATTGGTCGAACAGGAGAGGGAAAAATCGACAATTGTGTAGAAGAAAAATAGCCACCAAATCAAAGAATTAGTGTCAAAAATGAAGAGCAGCTGAGCGGTTCAAGTGTTAAGATTGTTGTCTGGCACCAGAATGTTCAGTCGCTAAAGAACAAAACCCTAGAAATTGAATGCTTGATTGAAGTCTCACAAACAGGCCTCACATTCTGCTCTTGCCGGAACACTGTATGAAGAAACATGAAATTATGTGTGTGAAATTGGAGGGATATGAGATCGTTTCTTGTTTTTCCAGAACTCAAATGGCACATGGAGGAGCTTATCTGTATGCTGATGTAAGGTGTGATTTTCAGGAGGTGCCAATGTTAAGTGAGAAAAGTGTAGAAAGGGAGATTGAGGTGGCATGCGCAATGGAAAGCAGACTTAAAATTGTCATTTTATGTGTTTATAGAAGAGGTCAGGGATCTTTAGTTGTATTTCTGGACAGATTCGAGGGTTCTCTTGACTATATGTATATATATATATATATATATATATATATATATATATATATATATATATATATATATATATATATATATATATATATATATATAGTTTATAAGCTGGTAAGAAAGTGGTGAGACAATGTAGAGGACAGGTCTAAACGGATGTTTTATGAAGTTTAATCAGAGAGTAAAGCTTAGGAATTTGGAGGTTCATTAATGTTAATCCATTAACACTTTCGCAATTTTGAATAATCAGTTTAACATTTCTCTGAAAATTATTAGTAGGGTTACTCTTCAATATCTTATATTTATGCGGATCTAAAAATTATAATGTTTTATTGATGTAGTCAGATTTGTTTGATGCCACAACAGTATTACGTTTATCAGCTTTTGTAAAAGTTATATCTGAAGACATATTGTAATGCTATTGTCTACTGGATAGGGATACTAGAAAAAATTAAGTAATATTATTCATAAGAGATACTTAATTCAGAAAAATAGATGAAACTCACTTTAAATTCTAACAAAAATAAAGCAAATCCTAAAGTAAATCATTTTTCAGATCACAATTTTTTGAGATTTGTAAATCTATCCAATACAAATTTCACAGATAAAGAAAAATAAAGTGTATAATAATGTTTTCCTTCAAAAATTTAGAAATACTATCTGTTGAAGCAGAATTAGCACATGCCAACTGACACATAATATTAACAAAAAATGTGAAGCCGCTACATTAATTAAAAAAAATTGTTAAAAGTAAGTAATCAAAAACAAGAAATTCATATTGTCAAGAACGTACATATTTACATTTCGGTCGCTATATTTCGGATACGCTTTCAAATAAACTTTTGAAAATTTGCAACTTTTTAGAGGGAACTTGGGGCTCTCGAACGGTATTAAACGGATTTTTGTATCATTTTTGGTTTTTCGTATATTAATAAAAAAATGTTCTTTTAAAGTTTTTCAGAATTTTCTTCAATAAACGGTAACTGTCAAAAAAATGAAACACTGATTTGAAACTTTTAGGAAACGTTCCTCTTTGCGGTCTCATGAACTCTATTAAAAATACACGCGATCGAATTTCGGGAAGTATTTTTTTTTAATTTTAAACCTCATTTTTTGGCCAAAGACAAGGATTAACTGAACTCCCTCTTATGACCAAAAGGTTCAAATTTTCGACAAAAGCGGAAAAGAAGCAACCAAATTACATTTATTGCCGTTTCTATGAAAAAATTCAATTTTTTAAACTTTTTTCCTATTTTTTTTGCTAAAATGCTTGATTGGTTTTATTGAAAAGCATTATACCACAAAATTAATGAGGCAAAAGGTACACAATACGTTTCAAGTCTACAGTTAAATGCTATAGTAGAAAAACTGCGTGTGAAACTTTTTTTTCGCCATTATGGACGAATATTATAAATCAACCTCACCCCTTAAAGTTCTACGGTATTTTTTTTCTAATAGTACATCGATGCCTCGAGGTTCTGCCAAAAAATCCAACTCTATCGGATAAAAACTAACAAATTTTTAAATACTTGATACAATATTCTTACTTTGAATGTGCATATGATTTAATTTTTTAACAAAACCGAAACAGATTTATTATTTTGTACAACTTTCTGATTTTTCATTTGACTCCAAAATTTACCGAAATACCAGAAAATCTAACTTGAAAGAAAAAAAGCACAGTCAAGTCAAGTCCAAGAAAAGAAATATTTTGTGGTGTAGTTGTTGTCAAATTATTAACCTGAAAGTTACAGTTTTAAACATATCTATTTCCAAATACCAATCATTAAGTTTTTGAAAGGATTAAGAGAAGATTATTGGACAGAAAGTACTCATCAAGGATGCCGGCGACTGCTTGGATCTTCAATGATAGTAACTCATTATTATTTTCACTTAAAATAAGCATAGTGTCATCAGCATACAGTAAATTCTGCTTTCCAGAGACAGGTGGCAGTTCGTTGGTGTATAAAATGTATCGTAGAGGTCCCAGTATAGAGCCTTATGGAACGCCTTTAGATACATCAATTTTATTTTATATATATTTGCTGCCCTGGAGCTTTTATATATATTTGCTGCCCTGGAGCTGAGGCTTTACTACCTGCTGAGTTCTACTACCTAAATAAACTAAAGTTATTAAGTCTCATGCCACGCCTCGAATACCATACATTTCCAACTTGTCTACCAACTTCCTATGATCGACTCTGCCTTTATGTTCTTCAGATTTCTAATAATTTTCAAAGTTTCCTGAGCGTTTGTCAATAACACATATATGGAAGATAGCTGTTTGTGGTTTTTAAGGGGTCTAAGTTCTGTCAATTTAAATTAGGACCTGAGTTTATAAAACAGTTACTTAGATTGTTTACTATAGAAATGGTCATATTTGTTTGCGAAATTATTCAAGACTCTAATGCTATTGTTGGATGGAGAAGTTAGTTGTTTAACAAGTAGCCTTTACCTTATTTTCCTAATCTATATATTTGATATTAGACATTTGCTTAGCTTCACAAATAACTTTTTTTTTAAATACTGTTATATTTATTATAATATTGAACTGAGATCAGACACTTACTCTTCTTAAAATATAAAACACGTTTCTGTATATATGATTTTTTTATTCCGCGAATTATCCAGCTTCGAGATTTTAGTGTACATATATATTTTTTACTAGTGAATATTTTATTCATGATTTCTGTACACATAGAAATAAAAATATTATATGCCTTTTCACATGATACCTGCTGCTCAAACTGCAGCCTTTTTACAACAAAGTTGCTTTTTTTAGTAATGCTTAAATTCTCAATGTACAATATCTGAGCATGGTGATCAGCAGAGCTGTATTTAAAACTCAGCTATTATGATTGCAATTATAAAAAATATTATCTATTAGAGATGAAGTCGTCTCGTCTCGCGAAGTAAATTTAAAAATGTTTTCACTTGCTTATTTTTTCAAACCAATTTAAATTGAAATCTCCCCCAGCAACAACACTATATCTAAGATAATTTTAAAATATATAGTCAAGAGAACCCTCGAATCTGCCCAGAAATACAACTAAAGATCCCTGACCTCTTCTATAAACACATAAAATGACAATTTTAAGTCTGCTTTCCATTGCGCATGCCACCTCAATCTCCCTTTCTACACTTTTCTCACTTAACATTGGCACCTCCTGAAAATCACACCCTACATCAGCATACAGATAAGCTCCTCCATGTGCCATTTGAGTTCTGGAAAAACAAGAAACGATCTCAAATCCCTCCAATTTCACACACATAATTTCATGTTTCTTCATACAGTGTTCCGGCAAGAGCAGAATGTGAGGCCTGTTTGTGAGACTTCAATCAAGCATTCAATTTCTAGGGTTTTGTTCTTTAGCGACTGAACATTCTGGTGCCAGACAACAATCTTAACACTTGAACCGCTCAGCTGCTCTTCATTTTTGACACTAATTCTTTGATTTGGTGGCTATTTTTCTTCTACACAATTGTCGATTTTTCCCTCTCCTGTTCGACCAATTTTATGTATGTGGGACAACGTACATTATATTCCGAATGCCTAGTATCCAGATTTAGGTTATATTTATTATTACTTGTTTTGCAATTTATGCACTGTTGTTCATTGTTTGGGCATTCACAGGAAAGGTGTTTCTCACCACAATTTTTGACGAGGACAGTCTTTAGAAGTGTTACTATATCCGTTACAATTAAAACATCTGTAAATATAATAGCAAGGTATGTTTTAATTTTCTCGATTACTACCACCCGCCAGTGACTATGGTCCTTTATCACGGTATTATTTTGTGACTTTAGTGTAGTCAATAACTGTTCTTCTGTGATGGTTTCCTTTTAGTGGGTATAGTAGACGAAAAGTGCTGCCACATTTTCTTTTCAATGTTAGTTTTTAATATATCGGCTTCCCTCGCATCTCTGCACTTAACAACTGTGTCATCTTTTGCCTCCTTCATATCCATGATACCAACTCCCAGCTGCATTGGACTGACGTTTTGTTTCAGTTTTTTGTTTCCTTGCTTTTACATTTATTGTTCGATTCATTGTTGCAAAATGCACACTCTCTTAATTTATTTATTATGTTGCCATTTCGCTGGCTGTGCTGTGCAAATGAAATATGCACTGAAATTGTATTACTTTTTCTGTTATAATTGTATTACTTTGTGTGGCAAAACTGGGAGTATTTTTCACATTGTTTACCGATTTTTATTTACAGAATTTGGTGCTTGTGGACAAATTTCGTTTACAATTCTCAACACACTAAATCTCAAACGAATCTACGAACTTAACTAGAGTATGCCTAAGAATCCTAAACCACACAGGATAGTTACTTCTCGAAAGCGTAACGTTCTCGCTAATCACAAAGGTCAATGACCGGGTGCGTGACGTACTCCGGTTCTCTCAGTCTAAAGATTTAATATTAGTTACATTGTTCTGTAATAGAAATTCGCCTTTTAAGATTTGTTTTTTCAATATTCTTTAGTTTTTACAAGTGGTAATACATCACACAGGTTTGAAAAAGTGTTAAAACTTCTTTTATAACTGATATATTCGGTTTTGGAGAACTCTACATAGCAAAAAAAAATCTCGGGGAATATGTGTGTTGTGTCTAATCGCAAAAATAGTTAAAAAAAAAACTTGCCAGGTGTAACTTTTCATAGGTTTCCGAAATCAATTATTATGGAGAAGTAGTAAGTACACCGGTGCAGTAGAAAAATGTTAGCTATAAATATACTTGGATTCTTTATTTCTTTTTACTAATTTTTCAGGCAAGTTGTGTTATCTTTTAAAATATACCAGGCACTTTTAATTTTAATTTTTGCTCTGGATTGTTGCTTTTTTAGTATCAATGCAAATCACAAATTTGTTAATTAATCTAAAAGTTATATACTTCAACTTAGGTATCACAAGCCTCTGTAGTTATTGTGTTTTTTTTCACGTTTTCTTTGTAAAAGTGGTTGTATTTAGGTATTTTATTGTAATTTCTAGAATACATTATTTTTTAATTTTGAAAAAAAAAATGTATGACAATAATAATATTTATTAAGAAATCATAATACCATGTTTTTTACTGTCCTATTTAAGAATCACTTTACCTATTTATTTTTTATATCAATATATTTAGATACCTAAATTACGGAAAAGTGCTTATTTCTATTTAACGATAATTTATTGCATTAAAAATCAAAATAACAGCATCAAAAGGCTAAACCATATTATCCTATTATAGAAATGTCCCATGAAATTTGTTTCGAGCGGGTCAGGCGACGTCACTGCAGCAGCGCATGCTCTCGCTAAACTCACGAAAATAAATGGCCGATGTATCTATCCTGTGTGGTATATGATTTTTAGGGTATGCCTTGAAAGATGACGGCAGAGTTCCCTGTCACGCTATTATCATATTTTGCAAAGTCGAACTTTGGAACGTATATCAAAAAATGTGCAAAATCTTCTTAAATAGTTCGAAAGGCATCAAAAAGAGATAACGTTCTTAAAGTAAAATAAATTCGGTACTTTCGGCATATTTTTTATATGATCTTAACATACGCTGCATGCCCTATTTAGTTTACCAAGTTAACGTAATAGAAATAATACAAACAGGTAAAGTTGGATTTAAAACTTGAGATTACTGTTGACGCTGATGTCGTTCTGAAGATAAACATATTGGCTTTAATGCAATCAATTTTAAAATGGGAGTTGGCCAGGTTTAGATTTTTCTGTTGCCGTTCGCGTTACATTCGTAGATAAACAATGAAAATGCTCCGTACAATCACCAAACAATACCAATAAACGACAAGCTTTCTACAAAATGCCGAGTTGCAAAGAATTTATCTGAAGTGTTGCTTGTTACTTGATTCTAAACATATCTCCCAGAAATACGACTCGGCCTCAATACGAAGATTGTTGTAAGAAAAATCATTTGTATTTTGGCATTGTTTTACAATGAAATTGTTAAAAGTGCTTGTTACTATGGCGATGACGACTGCAGAAATGGCGAGAAAATTTTCTACTCTGAAACGAATGACGAATGGTCATCAATAACGCCGACAGGTGAGTTATTTAAATTAGTTAAATTACATATTATATTTTATTTAATTGCAATCATTTATAAACGATGGGACTTGGCCAGGTTTAGATTTTGCTGCTGCTGTTCGCGTTAAGGTGCGTACTCACTTAGCGTACAAGACCACACGAACAACAGCGCACGCATACGGTGAAAACGTGCGTTCGTTTTTAATTCCTGCGAAACAACTGACTGTCAAAAAGGGGGCGAATGACACCACAAACATACGTTCGGTCAATGTAGACTTTAAAGCGAATATTAATTGCAAGTATATCGTTTGTAATTCTTAATGAGGAAGGGGCAAAGAAAAGGCCGTTGGTAGATGGCATCTATATTTAAAAGCAAATATAGGGGTATAGAACTAATGCAGAAACTCGGAACTAAATGCCTATGGGAGGTGCAAGTGGCGTATGGCATATAATCCATATAAAATTGAATACTGTTGGCCGTGACGTGATGAAAATACATGGTTAAAATTTTAGAAAAAACAACTTAAAGTTTTAAAGATTTTCACTATATTTGTTGTCAACATCACATAGCTTCTTCAGATGTTGAGGTACAACTAAAATACTACGATATTAAGATGTAAAAGGTAAACAACCGGTAAAAAAAATAGGGAAAAACCCTCGGAAAAAACCCAAAGAAGGTGGTGTTACAATAAATGAAAAAAGCTAAAATTATGACATAAATATCTACCACAAAAGAAGGGTTTAGTGAAATAAATTTAACAAACACCAAACACTAAACAGGCCATTTAATTCTAATTGGTCATTTAGCAAAAGGTTAATCCTATTTTAATTTGTTTATTTCTATTAAGAAAATATTGAAAAATAAAAAATATTATTTTATTTCATTATCTTGGAAATGTTATTTCAAGAAGTCCACGCTCAACCAAGACCTATAATAATAACTATAAAATATTATTTCTTACATTTCAATGTTTTCTTTTGATGTTGGTTATATTTTTATTATATATACGTATATATATATATATATATATATATATATATATATATATATATATATATATATATATATATATATATATATATATATATATATATATATATATATATATATATATATATATATATATATATATATATATATATATATATATATATATATATATATATATATAAATATATAACTACCCTATTCCGACAATGTAATATCTAGCGAACACTTTAGACACGTGAAATAAATGTACATACAGAGTGACTTCAAATAACAATTTTAATTGCAATATGTGATTTGACTATTGTTTACCTAGTTTCATTAACATTAAGTTGTAACGTCGTTTTTGAAAAAAAACCATTTACGAGATGCACATCGCTCCTTTGACCCATAGTGTGAACCAATCAAGCCCCTTGTTTTTGAAAAAAACAAATAAAATTATTTTAATTTTTCAAAAATCAAAAACTAAATATTTTTCAAAAATTTTAACGTTTCCTAAAAGCCATTGTCAAAGCCAACATTTTGGTAAAAGAATCATTAAAATCCATTCATAAACAAACGAGAAAATTAACTTTAAAGTTTTAAATTCAAATTTGCAAGTACGTTATTTTTAAGAATTTGAATTTCAATCTTTAATAAATTTGTTTCTGTAAAAGGCAATCAAGGGCCGTAAGGACTATCTGAAAGAGACCCCTTAGGGCTACCTTGTACAAAAATTTTAAATTGAAATATTAAGAAACAACCGACTTATGGAAGAAAGAAGGTAAGCGTCGTGAACGCCACACCCAGAAAAGGACGCTAGGTCTGTAGCTCCTAAACGCGACGTCCTAGCGTAAAAATGCACTAGGAAGAAAATGTTCCATTCGATCCGGTCTACAACATATAAAAATTTCAAATTCGTGGGAAAATTTTTGTGGAAGAAAATTTTTGCATTTTTGGATAAACAAAAAATCAAAAATCAAGATATCGAAATGGGACCTTCATAGGATGAAAGCCCTTAATAAAAGAAACTTTTTATATAATAAAACATTTTGTGAAATAATTAATAGGAAACCTGAAAATAGACTTCGGAAGGACAGCAACAGGTCCTGGTGAATAATTCCAAAATCTTAAAAACTACTCATAGGAAAAATTCAATTTTTAACAGGCACAAATACTAATTAAAGAAACATCGTTTGACTTTTTTGATTTTCAAAGCTGTACGAATTTTTTATTTGAAAAAATAAAGAGTTATCAGAAATTAATGAAAGTTGGCCAGAATACGTATTAAGCAATACTATTACTGGGAAAAATCGAAAATCGAAAAATAATCCAAAAACAACGTTCCCACAGGACTTCAAAGTTTCTCGGGAGATGTTAACTCTAAAAATACATGCAAGTGAACCAAAACCAAAAAGTCGACAGTTTCGTTCACGGGACTCCGCCTAGAATGGACGTAATTGGTCCAGAGCTGACAAAAAGGTGTAACCGTGACGTCGACACAAGAAACATATAAAAATGGACAGAAAACTGAATCTTTAGCATCAGAGCAGCAGCAAGCAGCAGCAGCAGCAGTTGTCTGCATCAGCATCATCAGCAGCAGCAACTTCGTATGGTGAAAGCAAAAAGTCAGTGCAAAAGTGCGTTTCCTACAAAAAAACTTTTTTCTCGCAAAAAAGGGCACAAAGGTGAAAGTGCTTTTAAAAAAAGTGATATATGTAATAAAAAACAATCAATGGCGTCTAATGTTAGGGGGGGCGGCCCTCCTAAAAACCTAGAAACTACATGTATTAGTGACAATAAAAATAGTGACTCAAAAAATAGTGACAACAAAAACAGCGATGCCTACCACAAAATGTGGGAGGAGAAATATCAAAGAAAACTACAGGATATGGAAAAGCAATTTGATCTTCAACGTGAAAAATATGAAAATACACTGCAAAAACAAGAAGAAATAATTCAGAAGCAACAAGCAGAAATCAATAAGTTAAGAGATGACCTGAAATCAACAATTGACAGACTAAGGTATGTTGGTAGTTCTAATATTAAAAATAAAACAGTGTGTGACAACTTTGACTCTGACGATACTGACAAACGTAACAATCAACATAAAATGGACACTGACGGTTCAGAATCCCCTCAATCCACTCATAGTAATGACTACGACAGTAATATTTCTGAAACCTCACAAATAAGAAAACGTAAAACTAAAAAACAACATAATCAATCTAGTCTTAAAAAAAAATCAGAATGGCCTGAGCTCCCAAACTCCCAACCTTCCACTTTGAAACCCCCATTAACTTACTCTAATAGTCAAATATCTGAAAAAAGCACTCAAAGGAATTCAAAGTCTCAATCTGAAGATTTGCAAAATAACCTCCCAAAAAAACCTAAAGTCCCCCCAATTGTGATAAATCCAAATATTCAATGTTTTCCATGCAAATGAGAAATAATAGAATTAACTACGGCAATGCAATAACTACACGGGATGGTGTTAAAATTTTTCCTGAAACACCACGTGAATACAATCTCATTATAAAAAATCTTGATGACCAAAAAATCCCCTACCATTCTTTCAGGATGGCTGATGAAAAACAATTACATGTTGTGATTCGTGGCGTCCTGGAAGAATGGTCGGAAGACTATATAAAACAACTTTTAGTAGAACAAGGCTTCACCCAGACCAGAGTAATCAGATGGTTTAAAAACAATAAACCAATGCCGCTAGCTCTATTAATTCTCCCGAAAGATCAAAAACATATATTTAACCTAGATAACCTAAACATATGCAAGTAAAAGTAGAAACGCAAAAAACTAAACCCACGGACACCCAATGCCACAGATGTCAGCTCTATGGCCACACCCAGTTCAGGTGTACAGCTCCCCTGAAATGTCTAAAATGTGCTAAGGAGCATTTTTCATACCAATGTAATATTCAAGACGAAAAATTTATAAAATGCGCTAACTGTGGTGAGGGCCATGCAGCCAACAGCATTGAGTGTTCGCATCATCAAAAAAATAAAAATCCTCCTCCCAATAATAGTAAAACTCCCTTTGTTTGGGGTCAGCAAACAAATTCAAATTTGGCAAGCGCCTCAAACCAAGTTAATTCAAGTAATGACAAAAATATTAACCAACTTTTTTCTGTAGTCGGACAGATGCATGAGACTTTACAAACTCTCATGCAAAATCTCACTCAAACCATGCAAGCCCAGTTTCAGGCGCTTGCCCCCCTTTTGGAAAAACAAAATTTAAGACCTACCAATGGTAAATAAAATAAAGCCAGCGTTTCTCAACATTGCTACCATAAGTACATAAAGACACTAAAACCCCAACAATTAAAGAGTTCACTGACAACAACATAGACAAATACTTCCTACGAGCATCCACTTCAACAAATGCAATACTTAGACAATCACACACTGTTAATCATGATGTTAGAACCTATCAACTACCTACAGACAGAATCTGATTGAAGCCTAGCTTCAAAACCCCACCTTAAATAACTAGAGAAAACACTCAAAGATTTCTATGATAAATACACACCAGTAAAAAACTAATAAAAAAGGATAATAGTTGCCATAACTGATCCAAAACCTGTCTGACACGGTGTGAATCTTTAGCATTTCGTTCATAGCCATCGCGAGTGAAAC
Organism: Kuschelorhynchus macadamiae; assembly: GCA_030620095.1. Classification (NCBI taxonomy): domain Eukaryota; kingdom Metazoa; phylum Arthropoda; class Insecta; order Coleoptera; family Curculionidae; genus Kuschelorhynchus; species Kuschelorhynchus macadamiae. The sequence goes on along the minus strand of JAUTXW010001202.1, from coordinate 217,559 downwards.
TTGTGTTAATTTGTCCTCCTAAGCGCCGGTAGCAGTGTAATAAAGTGCGTTTCTAAATATCCCTCTTAGTGATACAGCCGAAGACAACTAGAGGAACCTTGCACTATTGTTCCCAACGTTGGATTGCGCCGGGTCTCTGTTCTGAAAGGTTCCCTTGCACATTGGTTCCGAGTAGAGCTTAGATCGTGAAGATCGTCCTCGGGAATTAAATCTGGTTCTCCTGATTTATGTCCCAGTAGGAGGCATCTGGAAGAACTATAAAACTGGCTGTCGAAATTGCGTGAGGAAGATCTAGGTAAGACTGTGGCTCTGGTCTCCTTTTTTTAAGCGTTCTCCAAGCTCAGTTGTTCTCCAGATCAAGTTTCAGATTTAAGTTACCAAAGGCTCAATTTAACTAGTGTTCATAGTGTTTATTTTTGTTGTGCTTCTGGCGTAAATTCTATCACTAAATTGTAAACTTTTGAAACATAAAACCTGCTAACCTTTTGCTTATTTTTAAAATTGATAATATTTTTATAACTTTGATTTTTAACGAATTGCTCACTTCATAAATTGTTATAAACATTTGTGATTTTAAAACTTACCGATTTTGACTGCATATTTTTGATTATCTTGTAACATATTTTGACTTTGATTTTGATTTGTATTTTATGAACTACCCTTAGTTGGGCGAGTCATATTTTTTAATATACGATTTTGACATAACCAATTTTGGATACTCTCTGATTTTGTAAACTTAATTGTTTAAACAAACTGTAATTAAATACTTGATCTTGTAAAAATTAGATTAGGGTTCTAGACTTAAGTACGCTTGGTGAATCCGATCTCTTTAAAATTTTAACGATCCCTCCAGAGACATAGCACGTCAGTCCCTGAAGTTCTCAATCTCTTCTGAGTGAGGAGGATTGTTTATTCTAAGGGACACTTAGAAACCCGTGCTTTTTTATATTGATTTTGACTGATATAAATATTTGTGAATTTTGTATATATATATATATATATATATATATATATATATATATATATATATATATATATATATATATATATATATATTAATACGATATCATAAACTATAACTTTGCTAAAATATTAATTTTAATTTATTATTACAAATATTAACATATTATAAACAGTTACGCGTCTAATATCCCAAGCGGCGTGACCCGGGTGGATAATTAGATTAGGGAATTTGGCAACCTTGAAAAGAATATCTTTTTGAGTTTTGAATTTTTGAAAATTTTAATTTCTAATATTTTCATTTTTATTTTCTAACTTGCTTTGCCAGAATAAATAAAATAATATACCTATTATTCTAAACCTAATTTTGACTATTTTATTATTAATAAATAAAAACTTATTTTTTATTTAAAGTAAATAAAAAGATATTCAGTTAGTTAGTTCATTTAGGCTAAGTAATTATTGTATCTTGATTAAAAGTTGTAACTGTAAAGATTATACTGGAGCAGTCACGGTGTTTAACTTTGATTTTTGAAAAGACATTGTAACAAATACGAGAGATTTGTTATCTTGATTTTATTTGACTATATAAATAAAAAGTGAGTAAAAAGACACTTCAAGTAATTGTGGTCAATTACTTGTTGTGAGGACAATATTAATTAAACTATAAACAATAAACTTAAATAAACTAAAGAATTAAAGTGCCTACACGAACACTAATAGTGACAGTGCGTAGTGCTTTCTGTTAACGTTTCGACTTGAGATCGAAAGGTGACATTTTTCGTGGTGTACGGACTTAGAAAAGCCTACACACGGCTAAGGCCATAGAGACAGGAGTTAATAAGTAAATAAATCCTTACGATTTTTGTATATAATCTTTAGACTAAGAGCTAGGACTCCACTCGAGTTATGTTTCTTAGTTTTTAAGTGACTTTACCCCGACAGACTCCCGTTGCTCCCTAATTTGTTTGTTCGGCAGGACTGGACTTTGAATTTTTAAATTTAAACTTTTTTTTCAACTGACTACCAATGACCACCTCAACGTCTGACGTGGTTTCCAAGCACGGTATGTCAGCTTCCCATTTGCCCAGCAACACGGTCCCCCTCATTGAGCACGAGCTCACTCTTATCTCTGGCGAGGGGAACAAACATCCAGATGTTCCTCGGGTGAGTGGTCGGTGCCTAACAAGCTTATCTCAAACCGCCCCTGTACACTATCAACAACATGCCAATTCCTTTAGAACCTACTTAGTTGACACTTTTTCCGGAGCCACCTACGTGGAGGACCTCTCCATGGATGTGCCCCGAGGGCGAGAGTATCCGAGAGACTCTTCCATATTTAATAATACACAATATAACTTATCAAACATTAATTTCAATAAACCAATAAGTACAAATTCAACTATGTTGCTCGATAACAACCGTCATGCGTCAGCGCGAAACTTTGCATACTATTTTCGGTGACAGTTCGTTAGAGATAAAAAGACCCATAAAAAATAAGACATATAATTAATCCCTTTTTGAAATGGATTTCTCTCCTACACAACAGAGTCAGAGTGGGGAATCCAATGTCGACCTTGCTTCCATTTGTGAGGGCGACAATAACTTAACTTATGACTTGGACCGCAGGTCCGTAATCAAAAAAAAATAAAAATAAAACAACTACAGGACAACCGGGAGGCAGTTTATATTCCCTATTTGACAAAGAGGAAATGGAACACAGCGTCCCTGCAGGGGACAATCAGGAAAAGAAGGCTGTGTTCCAAAAAATTTTTCAAATATAAACAACCCTCGTCGAGAACATGGCATCCCTGGTGGGGAAACTCATTGTGGATCGACCGTGTTCGAAGGTAAAGTAAAAAATGTTGGTAATATAAACTACGCCACAGTAGAACAGTTTGTCGTTCATATACTTGACGTCCACACTAAGTGAACGTATACGTTCCTCGTCGTACGGCCATATACTTACCTTCGCTAGCTGAGTACGCGGCAGAAGCAGAAACAAGCGAACGGGTGTGTTCGCATACGTTTATTATCCACTTCCACACTAAGCGAACGCATGCGGTTTTCACCGTGCGGCCGTATCCATTCGCGTGAGTACGCACCTTGACATTGAAAATGCTCCGTACAATCACATACTAAACGTGATTACTGAAATTAAATTTAGTGGATAAAAGACTGTCATTTAATCTGTTTTGTTTATGCTTGGCGCTGATGTGATCGTTTGTGACATTTTTTGTTTCCAGTTATTTTAATATTATCCATGTTAAAAAACACAAACAAAAGAACTATAAGGTGTTGATTAGATCAGGATGTTTATAAAAGAAAGGATATCCCATTTCAATAGACGTGTTGTATATATGCTCCTATGCTTATATAGATTCAAGCGATTTAGTTATTCGGGCTTTCGCGCTTATAAGTAACCATGAAGGGTGTTTACGTGTTCCAATATATTTGTTATATGAGATGTAAAATTATTTTGGTCCGGAAGATTTTTTTTATTTTTACAAGCTTGTGTAGGTTTTGATTATATACACAAATTGTTAAAATGTTGCGTGTTTTTATGCCAGTACATAGTAGTACACAGTATACAGATATATATTCTTCAGAGCTAACTAAGGTTTTGATAATACGTTTAGCATAGTATTAATAATAAATACAAATTTCATTTGTAATAGGTTTTATTATCTTATATGGTGGGGGTAGATATATACATGACATTTAAAAATTCTGATTTGAAAACAGGAACTTTTTACCTAGTGAAACATTTATCGGTTTTAAGCATCGATTTAAAAGTTTTGGGCAATAAGAAGGTTTTCGCTGCTGTGAATTTTACAAGAACTCTTGAAAATATAAAAATATATAGGGCGTTCTATTAAAAAACCGAAATTCTCACAAACCTTTCAAGCACAAGAAAAATTGTCATTCTAACAACCCAAGATACCTACCAAATTCCGTTTCGATCGGCTAAAATATATCAAAATGGCAGCCGGAAATCAATCTCGATTACACCAGGTATATTAGCTATTTTGTGACAATGCATAATATATTAACCGCATTTCCTCGTAAATTCGCCTTTCGGTGGATACTATGCCAAGCAGCCATTGTCGCACTGCGAAGTGACCTTTTCGTTGCGGCCCATTCAATAGCAGCTCACACCAAACACATGATATGCGTTGTGACCTTAAAGCTACTAATAAACGACAAGCTTTCTACCAAATGCCGAGTTCCAAAGAATTTATCGGTAGTGTTTCGTCTGAATAGGGGTATGTCGTATTTGCTTGCTACTTGGTTCTAAACATATGTCCCAGAAATACGAGCCGGCCTCAATATAAAGATTGTTGAAAAAAAAATCATTTATGTTTTCACAATCAAATTGTTAAAACTGCTTATTACTATACCGATGACGACTGCAGAAGCGGAGAGAAAATTTTCTACTCTGAAACGAATGACGACTGGTCATCAATAACGCCGACAGGTGAGTTATTTAAATTAGTTAAATTACATATTATATTTTATTTTCGACATAAACTGCCGCCTGCTAATTTCTAAAGTCACGAGCCGCCACTAAACCGTTTCTGAAGAACTTATCTTCCGCGAAGTAAATCCAATAAGGATCACAGAAGATTCCCCATGTGAAGCACAGCTTTTTAGCTTCTGAAAAAACTTATCTAATTGTCGTGTTAAAGTAAAAAATTAATAGAATAAAAGTCAAAAAAATTAAATTAATACGTGGATCATGCTAATTCCTGAGTACACGGTAGCCGTTTCGAAGTACAATCATAACAGTGACACGTAAAAGTCATTCTTATACATCATTATAAATAAACCTTAAATTTAAGTATTTTTTGCTTGGTTAATGTAAAAAATTAAAAAAACAATTTAAATGTATATTTTCTTATCTTTTTTTGATAGCTTAAGGGTAAGGGACTGGCCTCTATAAGTTTAAATGGATGACACAAATGTGTCTAGTGTAGGAAGACTTATTCAAATTTAAGCATGCACTCTCAAAGCCACGAAAAAATGGTTTTCTATAATAAGAGCACACTTCATAATATGTAGAGTCTTTTAACAACACCTGACAGAAAAACACCTAAGGGGCTCGCTCCAATAACAAAACTCTTAATCAACATAATACATATTCAATTAGAATTATTGGTTCTTTAGATTTTCCTAGATGTATCGGACATTTTTTAAAATAAGTTCTTTGATTTAGTAACGTTACCTGTGTATACTAATTGAGCGTAATGCAAAGCCTGGTACACCGAGGCTCCAGCAGGACCTGTGCTTACTATAAGAGGGATGGTAGCCTGTAAAACAAATAGACAGTTTTCATTTATAAGAATATAATTGAAATAGAAAAAAATCTCAAGCAAAGTTATTGATAAAATAGATGACCGCTTCAAAAAATGCCGTCTTCAGGATAGTTGCTATAAATATGTAGTATAATTACTTGTTTTCATTCTAGAAACATAACATAATATAAACAGAAACAAATGACAATGACCAGCTTTAACAATAATCAGTCAAATAACTTATTTTTAATATGTAGGTAAAAAGCTAAATATTTCGTAGGATAGCGGTTAACATTTCAAAAAAAATTGATGTAATAATCATTTACATTAAATCTAAAACTTTTCGAGATTTGCCATGACTGCTGATAATATAAAACTGAGTTTTATATCATCTGCTGATGATGCTAACTTGGTTAACGAAACGCGCGTCTAGAACGTAACGTAACGTGTTGGATGGGATGGATTATACTTTCATCTTTTTAAGAACAAATAAGAAAGTACTAAAGGGTACTTCTAATAAATATTACAGTTGTCTGTGCCGTACAAGGGGGTAACGACGCGGAATAATATATAAAGCTAAAAAGCCATTCAAAGATACTTTATTTCCTTATTCTAGATTTTGGATTGGATTGCACTTTCATCTTTTTAGGAGTAACTAAATAGATACTGGGGAGTACCTTTGCCAAATATTATTGCTGTCAATGCCATCCAAGGGGATATAATATATAAAGTTAAGAAGCCATTCAAAGAGATATATAATTCCGCGTCGTTATCTCCTTGGACTACACTGGAGGAAGTAATATTTATTACACGTACTCTTTGGTACCTTCTCAATTATTCTTAAAAAGATGGTGTAATCCCCGCAAAATCTAGAACAAAAAAAAGTATCTTTGAATGGCTTTTTAACTTTATATATTATTTCGCGTTTTTACCCCCTTAAACGGCACTGATAGTAGTAAAATTTGATAAAAGTACTCTCTATTACCTTCTTAGTCAATTCTAAATGATGCAAATGGAAATAAAGTATTTTGAATGGCTTTTTAATTTATATATATTATTTCATGTTTTTCCGCCTCAAGCGGCACTGAGAGAGCAATAATATTTGGTAGAAGAACTCCATAGTTTCTTTTCAGTTAGCCTTAAAAAGATAAAAGTGTAATCCTATCCAAAATCTAGAATAAAAAATAAAGTATCTTTGAATGGCATTGCAACTTAATATATTAATCTGGGTCGTTAGCCCTTGGACGGCACTGACAGCAGAAACATTTAGTAGTGGTACCCCTAGTACTTCCTCAGTTATTTTTAAAAAGACGAAAGTGTAATCCTATTTAAAATCTGGAATACAAAAATAAAGTATTTTTGAATGGCTTTTTAACTTTATACTATTTCACGTTTTCAACCCCTTGGACGGCACTGACAGCAACAATATTTGACAGAAGTACCTACTAGTATTACTTCAGTTATTCCTAAAAAGATGAAAGTGTAATCCCATCCAAGGTCTGGAATAAAAAAACAAAGTGTCTTTGAATGGCTTTTTAATATTATTTCGCGTTTTTACCGCGTTAGACTACACTGACAGCAGTAATATTTGTTAAAAGTACGCCTTCGTATCTCCTTAGTGATTCCTCAGAAGACGAAAATGTAACACTATCCAAAATCGAGAATAAAAAAATAAAGTATCTATAACGGGCTTTTTAACTATATATTATTCCTCGTCCTTACCCCCTTGAATGACGGCACTAACTGCAGTAATGTTTGGTAGAAATACTCCTTATCCTCCTATCTTTTTAGTTAATCCTAAAAACATGATAGTGTATTCCTATCCAAAATATAGAATAAAATAAATTAACTATCTTTGAATGGGTTTTTAACTTTATATGTTATTTCAAGTTCTTATCCCGTTGGACGGCACTGGCAGCAGTAATATTTGGTAAAATTACTTCTTAGTACCTCAGTTATTCCTAAATAGATGAAGGTGCGAACCTAATTCGTCATCATTTTTTAATCTTATTTATTGCCGACATCACTTAAAATAAATAATTTAATATAAAAATATTAACAAAAGTCTTACCGGATCCAACTGCTCTGGTGTAAAACCCGACATAGCTATCAAAATATTAGAACAAAGTATTTTAGTAGATGCTTGTTCATCACAAAGACTTTTTCCAATAAAACGTATGGCTTCATTTGATAGCAAATTATGAGGAATAAGTTCATACACCTCCAGAGATTCTGCAAGTGTCTAAAACATTTTGTTATTATTAAATGGGTCAATAGCGAGAAATATGCAGATATATACAGTGTGTCACTAAATAACTGTCGCATATTTTAAAGCAAATAATGTTGAAAAATGAATAGTCATATGAACATACATGTAAGTGCTTACTTTTGACAGCACAGGGTTTTAAAATTCTGTTTTGATAATTTTTAATATCGTTATTTTTTCTGATATTAGTATCTTCGAAAAGCGTTATTACATTAATTATTAAAATCAAATTCAGTATCTAATAATCATATTTTTTCTACATTCTTCAGGGGCATGAAAAAACGCTGTATAGAAAGTTTTTGTATTCAAAAAGATACAAGCAAATTGACGTTAAGTGTTTTGCCAATCGTCTTCGTATTAGTGAATGGTCCTTAGGTATATATATTCGAAAAGAAAGTTAAGACCATTTTTGGTGTTGGAATAGAATAATTTATCATATGTGATTTGTTTAATCCCACATGTTTTTAAATTAACAAATACTTTTGGGTAAATCTGTGAATAATTTTATCTCGTTTTCCGATAAAGTGATTCAAATAGAAGTATTTACTACGGCAAAGTACAAGCTCGTCAGTGGTTGTTTTGCAATTGTTAAAAGAACTAACTCCAGAATACTACTGTTCGCAAACAATTCAGAATTTTGTTAGTATATATATATATATATATATAAACACAAGAATATCTCGACCGTACGCTAAATCAGCTAGTTTGAATTCTCGGGTAAGCGGTCTGTGGTGTGTGTCAAACAAAAACAAAAAATCTCATTTATCCATCAATCCTCTATATTTCGCCATTGATTAATGGCTTCTTCAGAAGGTAAATAGCTAAAATACAACACTAATGAATCAACAGTACAATCAAAATGATACAAACTTACATTCAGAGTTGCCATACAGAACGTTAAATAAATTTTATTTGAATAACATTAGTAACAAAAAAAAAAAAACACAAAAAAACAGCGTGTTGAAGGTCCCCTGGCTAACTCACATCGTAGATGCTTAAAACGAAATGCATTAGGTGTTCGTAAAATACAGAATTTATACCCGACGCGGGAGCGTCGGTAGGTAAAAATATACAGTTTAAACAATAAACCTGCAACCACGCTAACGGGTTCAACAAAAATACAAAACAACAGTACTAAAGTATATAGAAATACAGTGGTGCTAAACAAGAATGTTACAATAAATGGTACTAAGCTGATCAACATCCGATCTGAAATTTATAGAATTATCTTTATCCTTATTTATATGTATCATTTCCAAAAATGTTCTTTTTTTAATTACCTTCACGTTCTAAAATTTGTGTGTTGTTAAAGTCAAATCTATGGCCCAGATTTTGAAAGTGATGTACTAAAGCACACGATCTTTTATCTATTCTACTATCGCTTTTGTGTTGAATAATACGATTTTTTAAGCTTTGACTAGTTTGACCTATGTAGAATTTTTGACAGTCCAGACACGGGATTTTATATACAACATTGTAATTTAGCATATACGGTGTTTTGTCTTTGGTTTTTGTCAATAATTGACCAATTTTTAATGTATTATATTTAGCCACTTTTATATTGGCACATGAACTGAAATGCTTAATTACACTATCAGTAAGTCCAACAACATAAGGTAGCTTTTTATATTTAAAATTTGTCTGTATGTAATCCTACCGTCAAATATGTTGGAATATAAATCAGTTTCAACGTTACATCTCTCGGGTATTATTTAAAAACAAATTTATATATTTTTCTTTAAAAATTGTGGGTCTGATATATGAGTGATTCTGTTTTTCATGGCTATCAATGTGTTCCATTTTGATTTTTTGGGTGATTCGAAAAATAGTTTATATACCTCCCCGATATATTTTTGATACCATTATTATATATCCATATTATTTGTTTCACTTTCCAAAGTAAATTGTATGTGTTTATTATAACAATTAAATATTTTTAGAATAATTTGATATGGATTGAACAGATAATGTCATCAACAAACTTATACAAAAATGGAAGCCTAAACGGAAGTTTTTCTATAATTTTATCCAAAATATATGACAATCTGTGCCAAAATGGGGCTGATGGGAGAACCCATAGGGGTACCAAAGATTTGTTGATAGGAGTTGTTATCAAATGAAAAATAACAGTTACTACATAAAAAATTCAAAACTCTAAAAAAGTTGTCCTTTGATAAGGTCGTGTTATTTTCAATTTTTTGCCATTGGGCTTGCAAAATTTCATAGTTCAAATGGTATGTTTGTAAATAACGAAACGACATCTAATGAAATCAACACATAGCCGTACACCATTAACAGCATTTACAAAAACAAAGGTATCACTGATGTTATAATCTGTTCTATATAAGATGTTTGTCAGCCACTTTGATAAGTTGTAAGTAGCCGAGCCTATGCAGCTCACTATATATAAAGGAACATTTGGCTTGTGAATCTTAGGTATATACAGTTTTGGGGCGATGGAATTATAAGTGGTTAAATTTTTTGCTGTACTATCAGTGATTTCTTTATTATTTTTCAGTATTTTAATTAAATTATTTAAATCACGTTGTACTTTTGGGGTATATATATAACCAACCTGTACGTATTGGTGTCATTTAATAACATTTTGGTTTTTGTGATATTATTATTCATCACCACCGTGCATCCATAAGGACATAAATTTCAGGATTTGCCCTAAGAAATCTCTGATATATATTTGAATTATTGTGGTGTTTAAAGTTCGTTATATTGTTTGTTATTTTTGCTCTTGTGATATATATCATATATAGATACCGGAACACCGAACTTTGGACCCAACGACAGAAAATACTTTAGTATAACCCGTAGCGTGGTTGCAGGTTTATTGTTTAAACTGTATATTTTTACCTACCGATCCCGCGTCGGGTATAAATTCTGTATTTTACGAACACCTAATGCATTTCGTTTTAAGCATCTACGATGTGAGTTAGCCAGGGGACCTTCAACACGCTGTTTTTGTGTTTTTTTTTTTTGTTACTAATGTTATTCATAAATTTATTTAACGTTCTGTATGGCAACTAATGTATATCATTTTGATTGTATATTCATTAGTGTTGTATTTTAGCTATATATTAATCATAAATATATTGATGGATAAATATTTTTTGTTTTTGTTTGACACACACCACAGACCGCTATATATATATATATATATATATATATATATATATATATATATATATATATATATATATATATATATATATATATATATATATATATATATATATATATATATATATATATATATATATATATATATATATATATATATATATATATATATATATATATATATATATATATATATATATATATATATATATATATATATATATATATATATATATATATATATATATATATATATATATATATATATATATATATATATATATATATATATATATATATATATATATATATATATATATATATATATATATATATATATATATATATATATATATATATATATATATATATATATATATATATATATATATATATATATATATATATATATATATATATATATATATATATATATATATATATATATATATATATATATATATATATATATATATATATATATATATATATATATATATATATATATATATATATATATATATATATATATATATATATATATATATATATATATATATATATATATATATATATATATATATATATATATATTGGGCAGGATGGAAACAATAGTCTCCGGAGTCTATGTTAAAAACTTGACTTGAAATTAAAGCTGCAAACATCAGATTCATCCCATTTTTGCAGTTTGACACCTAAATGTAAAAATGTGTACGGAAAGCTAAAATTAAAATTTTATTTCTAGAGAGGCTTTTATAGCCTTTAGAAAATGATGGAATGATCTAGAAAATTCTAGAATCATCTAAATACTACAGGGTGAAAAGAATTAGGCCTAACAGAACATTCGAAAAGGATTTTTGACACTATCATAGTCATTACATGGATAAAAATTAAGGTAAGTCTACTTCATTAAAATAACAAATAATAAATTCTCCTAAAACTTAATAAATATATACAACTAGGTCTAAATTCGCAACACCGCCCCCTTCTCAGAGTTGATCGTCCCGGTCAAACATCTTCGATATCTTGGTACTGGGTAACGTCGATGGAGGTGCACCACTTTCATTTTTGCATGAGGGCTCTTCTGAATACGATATACCATACTTCTGCAACTTCGGCGAGCGTCCTTATTGAATTGTATAACCACTGGCATATTCCGTAGTAGTTATCTTATTGTCACGAGGGCGTCCAGTCAGGAGATCGACTGAAAGCTGTAAATCGGATCTAAATATTACACTGGCAGGTGTTTTTCCAGTGGATTTATGAACTGCAGAGTGATAGGCCACTAAAAATGGTTGAATGCATTTATCCCAGTCATTTTGTTTTTCATTAACTTGGATTGGCAGGTAGTTCCTGCCTTGATCCGAGTGTATTTCGCTTGGAATTCTATATCGGTAAATCCGTTCTTTCGATAGTACGTCGGCAACAGTGATGGCTTCTTAGTTGGGTATTGCGTAGACTTCTGGCCATTTGTTAAAATAATCCATCGCTGCTAACCCAAAGCGATTCCCGGACATATTAACTGGAAATGGTCCTGCTACGTATATGGCAATTCTCACAACTTCAGCACCAGCCTTTACTTCTGTACGACTTTCCAACCAATAAAAACTTTCTCGAACTATTTCGAGAGTCTTCATGACACCAAAATGCCTACTGCCGACACCGTTGTGTACGGCTTGCAAAACTTCGGGGATCTTCTTTGAGGGTAAAATAGTCTGATATTTGTGGTTTTTGCCAGCAGGACTTTCCCAAGTTCTCTTTAACAAACCTTCTGTCATCACCAAAGACTCCCATAAAGCCCAGTATCCTTTAAATTTCTGGGATTTGGCTGCAATTTCTTGGTAGCAAGGTGTTGGTGAATTTTCCAATTTCAGTTTGGTTATAGGGCTAATATCTAGGTCTTCTTGTTGATCTTTGTATAAAACTGTTGGGTCGCACTCTTGAGAGCTTTGAAGAGCTGTTCTTCGGCGATGAAAATCGTCAGGACCATCTCTTTCCTCGTGTCTGCTACAGTGTTTGCAACTTTCTAGGCATGGTCTTCTTGATAAAGCATCAACATTTTTATGGATTATCCCTTTCCGATGATCAACTTTAAAGTCATATTCCTGTAGGCGCTGCAACCAACTGGCTATTTCTCCCTCTGGATTCTTAAATTGTAGCAGCTATTTACGACGCATGGTCCGTTCTTAAAAGGAATTTTTGCCCGTACAAATACTTATGAAAGGGCACCAATGTTTTAATAATAGCCAGTAGTTCTTTCCTTGTCACACAATACTTGCGTTCAGGTCTAGAAAGAATTTTGATGAAATAGGCTATTACTTTTTCTTCGCCATTTTGTACTTGTGACAAAGTACCAGCATACAAAATAATAGCGCCATTGCTTGCATCGGTGTCTACGATAAACATCTGGGATGGCTCAGGACATGACAACACTGGGCGATTACACAAGGCTTTCAAGTCGTTAAATGCTTCCCCACATTCTTCAGTCCATACATAGTGATTGCTTTCAGTAGGTCGATATAACGGTCTAGCGATATTAGCAAAACCTTTCATGAATCGTCTGTAGTATGTACAAATTCCCAAAAAACTCCTTAGTTCATGTCTGTCCTTCGGTATTAGCCAATTTTCAATGGCTACAGTTTGCTCTGGATCGGTTTTTACTCCATGTTCGGTAATAACATGTCCTAGATATTTCACTTCTTTTTGAAAAAACTTTCCGTCAACTAAATTTAATTTCAATACGCATATTTAATAATATGTGATTGTACGGAGCATTTGTATTATACATTTACGAACTTTACGCGAACAGTAACAGCAAAGCACACATTTATAAATAGTTGCATTAAAGCCCGTATTTTTAAATTCAGAGCGGCGTATAACGCACCCCAACAAAAATTAAATTAAATAGGGATAGGCTTTAATAAATACACGGCTAGCTTAAAAAAAATCCCATTGATGTCGTTGTTATCGAATTAAAAATCCTTGGGGAGGAATTTGTATCAATAAAAATCTTTACATTTGAAAGCAATAAGTAAACAGTTTTTTTAAATGTTTCAAAATGTCTTCCAATTATATAATGGTATTGAAAAGTAATATTAATTATGAAATTAAAATGAGCATATAGAGGTTGATTTGACACTGAATGACATAAAGTATATGTGTCACTTTGCTACCGTGTTATACCTGGTTTACAGTTTACGATGTTAATAGTTCACTCAATATTTATATATTCGCTTGAGGCTTGAAAATAATTGATATATGTATACAGCGCTATTGTAAAATTGTAAATAAATTAACTCATCTGTACTGCAAGGTAGCAGTTGGTAAGAAATCAAGAGAAAGCGGGCTTAGTAGTGCCAGTCGTATGACAACACTCCTTCCTGGTTTTTTGCAGGACAGCAACATCGAATGCACAAATACATCAAACATATGAGGTCGGTTCTCCAAAAGTTATCCAAAACTTTCGACAGTAAAACAAAACCAAAACCAAAGCAAAATCCTGAAACAAAATGTTCCGTAATTTTCTGAGACAATGTAAGCACCCCGACAACTCTGAATAAAAATAACCCTATTATCAAACCCTTTTTATAATATTTTCTTTGTCCCAATATTTGTAGAGAACAATTTTCATCAATTTTCAGAAATTGTAAATTGAAGCAAGCATATGGTGTAGACTTAGTTAAATATTGTGCGGAATATACACCCCAAAAATAAACACGATAAAATAATAATTACCAAAATATATGTACACTCTGTAAATAAATAATTAGAGAACATAGTTACCTTTAAGCTCTCTCGTAATCAGGGAAATAACGAGCCCCACAGCACATGCAAAGGGTTGATTTCTAGGTAAGCTTTCTGAATTCGGACAAGGATAAAATTTGTCCTTATTATGTTTTCTAGCCTTCCAGAAAGTCACATTGGACATTGTAATACTTGGTTTATGGAATACACTGGGAAAGAAGTAAATAATTCAACTTACCGCTACATGTGTAACATCCTTCTAAATGGGGATTAAGAATTCCTAAAGAACGAATTAAATGCCCAAAACGACGAGCCAACTGCTGAAACTACCACTAACTTATTTACCAACCACGGAACTTGTATTTAGAAATCACCTTTTGGGGATGGATTTGAACCAATGAAAAAAGAACCCACCACAAAGAAGCAAAAAAAAACAAACCATACTAAGGAATTTCCATATTATCCTAAGAAAATTTACAAAATACACAGGCTACCGATACACAAGGTTAGTAAAGATAGGATGAACAGTAAGGCAGTTCTATTCACGTGATAAGGCCCAAAACTGTATCAATAAAATACAATTGGAGTGAATTGTTCGCAAAGCTAATTTTGTTTTGTATTTTTAGGTAGATGAGATAGATTATTACCCCAAATATAACAATATGCCATTGAGGAAATATAAGCTGTAAATATGCTATATGGAATCTTTGAGTCTTTACTGACCAAGAAAATAAAATAGTTCGTATTCGTTTAAGCTTTTATTCGGGTTCAAGAAATAAAGGTACTATAATTATTTATTAAATAAATGTGTAATACAGGGAAAAATATAATTTAATGCAGTGAAAATTTGAACTGTAACAAGCAACATTAGCATCAACCGCAACCTCAACTTTATAAATCCAGCTTTACCTGTTTTTATTATTTCTATTCTAATTACATTTATTTGATAAACAAAATAGAAAAAGTAACGTATGTTAAAATACTATATAAACTCTCTCGAACCATTTAAGGAAATATTTATTAATTTTCAAAATACAATAGTAACGTGACAGTATAGCGACGAAACCGAATTGTATATTTAAGGTTTAAGCTCTCAAATTATACACATTAATGTTAAGTCAATAAGGTCTGGGTGTTTGACTATTTAATCTTGCGTGATTTTTTTTATTTCTTCCAGCGTATATTACACGCATTCAACGACAATTGATGTCATTCTTTTTTATTTCAATGCCTATTCTTTCTAGTTAAATAGAACATTGAGGAGTATGTTCGAGCAACAATCTTCCCAAATACTTAATAAATACCTAGCTTATTAGCCACGGCTAAATGCATAGTACGCTTCATACTCACAAATAAATTATTCATTTTCAGATTACAATAAAATTCACAACCCAAAACAAACGGTAATCCGGTCACATTTCATAATACCCATCCTAAAAATATTCTGTTTTTACAAGCGATTATTGCTACAGGATAAAACTACTATTAAGTTGACCTTCGCTTTATTTGCACAAAGTGTTCTTTGATTCAAAGCAGTGTTTAAAACAAACAGTATTCTCATCTTCCTCATTCCCATTAATCGAGCATCTTCTATCCTTTAGTGTGTCGCTGTGTACGCCCAAGAAATTTTAATGTACTACGTCGTATTTCATTTTCATTTTTTTCACTACGAGCAAGTTAATATTATTTTCGCGAAAAGTAGTTTTGTGTTAATTTATTCCAGTTTTTACTCAACACGTTTAACCAGCATCGAAATTAGGTGTAATAATATGAAATCGCAGATAGTAAACTTTTATTAGCCATCTCTACTTTTTACAAGTATGTTTCATGTGTTGGGACCTTATCCGAGCGTACAGTTTTTAATAATTTTTAATATGTACGAAAACAGCTTTGCTCTTGGCAGCATTCTTTCTGTCCGGTCGATATCAAGGACTACGGAACAGAACAGTGGCTGCTCGCGGGTGAAAAAGTAAGCGAAGTGCAAATGAGGCAAGAAAACATCGCAATAATTTTTTTTCCAGAATATTTTTATATCTGGAGGGGGTAGAATATTTTTTTACGACTTACCTAAATTTTTTGCGTTCTAAATCAATCTCCTATCTTTCATAGCAGCAAATTTATTTATAACATCCCCATCCAATCATCGGAAATGGATGAGTTGCCTTAATTTCCTCCAGAAATTCCTTTTGAATTGAAATATTGCCAAGAGAAGTTCGTGCGGTATTAGTTGTTTTATATATGGACTGTATTAGTATAAGCCTGGTTCGGTAATTCTAACGTTAAATAATAACACACGAATAAGATAAAATATAACTATAATAAAATAACTTTACATTAAAGGTGAATAAAATATTTAAACGCGTGTTTCTCGCGAGAACTCTGATGGAGCAGCAGCGCTCATATACTTGTTGTTCTCGCACTACTGGCCGTTTCTCCTCCGCGCATGCTGCTGTGAACTACTTATGAGAAGGTGGGCGCCGCGCTGCCTCGACGAAGACGCACTGTTGCCGTTGTGTAACTGTTATCACATGTTTAAAATCTTTCTTATTTTAAAACTGAACAGTTAGTCTTTCTTGAGATATTGTATTTCTTAAATAAGTTTTTACACATTTGAAGAAAGAAAAACTTCTTTCCACTGAAGCACTTGTCGACGGTATTCTCAAAATAAGCGAAAAAAAATTATATGCTTCGGTAAAAATATATTTATTTTTATTAATTTTTTTCGCTTGCTCTTGCAGCGATATATTCCAATTACTCTCATTGGCAAAAATAAGACCAAGCTCATTTTTAAGTCGTTGACTTTTTGAAAATATTTCTCCATATAACTGTAACAAATTTTCAAACGGGCCAGTCGGAAAATTTAAACTGTATTCGGAAAATTTTGCATAACCTGCCAAACATGAAAATGTAAGTTTTTCACAGTCTTGAAATCTTAGTGTCATTTCCATTAAAATATGGTCCAATATTTGAAGTTGTAACAACAATATAAATAAATATAACTCAAAACAGTCAAGTTAACTGCAAAGGAACTCACCGGTTGCAGGGAAATCCCTGAAAATAAAAGTAAACAACCACCGCAAACTGAACCACCCGTGGGTGTAGTGTACTGCGCCTGCAATTCACCGAGAGTGTTGTATGGCGCTGGGCTCGACGTCATCGGATACGCGTTGTCATGGGTTGCCATGTATACCTAGGATGTTGATACTAGGAAAACCGTAAACTAAACATAGCACCTCCAGAAAGGCAAAGCGGTTTGCGCCACTGTTATAGTTGTTGTAATAAAGTTCGATTGAAAGTTTTAAAAAGACTTGCCGGCAACGGTCAAGTAAAATATTTATTCGAGATGTACAATTTATTTTTTACCAATTAGGTGAATAAATGAATGTAAAAGCTAAAATTTTAAGAGATATATAATAAATATAGTTAGATGTTTGCTTGTTTATTTTTCCTGGTGAAGTAGCACTTCACCTACTTCACCTGAATAGCCGCCACTGTAACAGAGTTTATTTTAACCAGTGACAATTAATACGACACCGCTTCGCTAGAGTGAACAGCGCTCTTTCCGTTTTGTCTATAACAGAGGTCCCCGAAAGTAGTAGTTTATTTTGTCAGTGCTTCATACAAGTGTATTTAGCTATTCCAAATAATTTTTACGAGAAAAATTACAATAATAAAGTACGATTGCTTGTCTAGCTTTAGGCTTAATGAAGGCCCCTATCTGATCATATGAGAACAATAAAATGTATTTATACATTCTGTTTGATAGTAATTCAAGAGTTCAATTAATCAAACAAAGGTATAGTTCAATCCTTACCAATTACAAACATTACATTTTGCAGCAGTACAGTGTCCTGGAGACTATTAGTTTAGAAATAAAATGTGTTTAAAAATTCAGAGAAATTTTGATAACACATAACATAACATTTATTCACTTTTGGATTTGATTTTGTTATATTACTAGATATTCGTTTCTTTGTGCAACAAACTGTTGTAATAAATTTGCTATTAATATTCATTTACCAATTTAAGTACACGTTAGTTTTAATGGATTGATCGTGGACTAATGATTCCGTTGTATCAGGAAATTAGCTTCCTATGTAAATATCAATCCTTAAGTTATCTATATGAAAATTAGATACAGTGGTCCTTCGAAATTAATTGATAAAAAATAAATAATTATTTGTTGTCTTCTCTTATGAGCCTTATTTTTAATTAAATAATTGATTTACGGTTCACCAGCAGGATACTCCTAAAGTACTGTAAGTAACTTTTTTTGAAATGAATATTAAAAAAGCGGTTTATAAACGTTTCTTAATTTAACTCATGTAATAAAAACCACTGCCTTTTGTCAGATAAGTAAATAATTATTTCCTCTTAAAAAAATCTGAATCCTACCTGCAAGTAACTATATGTTGGCGCTATTATTCTGACTGAAGGTTCCTTAATATGTCCTAGCAGCGCAGAGGGTGCCATGGCAACCATAATGTTAACTTTATCATTATATTCCGGTCTCTCTGACATCATGGCAAAAAACGTCGTTGTTCCCTGAGAATGTCCAATATAATGAAGCTTCTGTTTTTCGGTTAACAGTAGTACATAATCAAAAATTGCTGGTAAATCATAATACCCAATTTCATGCCATCTAAAACATAATCCCCACATTGTTTCTTAGCTTGACCAATGAATTTCTAATAATTGACAAATTATTTAATAATTACATTTTTCGATTATAAGAAAGACTATACTTTCTAGTGTGCCCAACATATACATTATTTTTAAATGTGTTCAGATTATTTGTTGCGTTTAGATTGACAAACAAATTTTTTTTTTTGGGTTTTTCGCAACTGAATAAAAATATTTAACTTTAAATTTACATATAACTTTAAATTTAAAGTTACATATTTTTATTCAGATGCGAAAAAGCCAAAAAAAATGTTTGTTTGTCAATATACTTTATTGCAGTCATTGCACGGTGTCTTATATACAATGTTGCTTTTTTCTTTTGTTATAGCTGTTTTCAGTTTACTGAAATTTTTGTTGAGTAAATTGAAACATTTGTAACTCACCTTTATGTTTTCAACCTTAAATACGTTTTTTTACCCAACATACCTTATAGACATACTTTATAAAATAAGGATTCTTAAATTTCATAACAACTAAAAACACGTGCAACGTAATAATCCAAACCAAAATACAGCCATACATGTAACCTTGCCATACGTTCTTGTTTTGTCTGAAAAAAATAAAAAAACATGTTTAAGGATGAAAACATAAAAGTGAGTCACAAAGATTTCAATTTACTAAACAACAATATCAGTAAATTGAAAGCAGCTATACCAAAAGAAAAAAAGCAACGTTGTACAAAAGATACTGTGCAATGATTGCGATAAAGTATACATGGTTATTCACGCTATTAGAAGTATCTGCAGAACAAATTAATAGAATATTTTGAAAATTTGGCTCTGGACTAGGGGATAGGTGAGCATAAGCGCTCTTTCTAAAATATTTGAAAATGTGCGGTGTTGCCGCTTCTACCTTAAAGCGGTGGCAACATCCGTTTTCTATATGGCATGTCCTGTATATTATTGCATTTTTGTATTGTCCGGAACATTCTAAACAATTTTGATATTGTTTCCAATATCCAAAATTAAACTGTTTCCGAGAAATTGGCTCTTGAGAATTGACATTTTTGACCCTTTGAAGCTCTGTAACTCCCAAACGACTTAACTTACAAGGAAATGAATTTCACTTTCTTGTCTTAGGTTTTGGTTGTCTATCTCCTGACACCAATTTCTACTTTGAAATAAATTAAATGTCAAATTTTGTCACCTCGTCAAGTCGTTTGAAAGTTACAAAGTTTTAAAAGGTCAAAAATGTCAATTTCAAGGGTCATTTTCTCGAAAACAGTTGAATTTAGGAATAGGAATCTTGACATAAAAAGTACTTAGAATGTTCAGGATAATACCAAAATGTAATAATACATTTTTTAAAAAGAGATCTATAACCAGAGCTAAATTTTCGAACTAATCTATTCATGATTCTCCAGACACTTCTAATAGGCCTCTGAGCGTGAATAAAGCTGTATATTGGACAAACTAGCCAGTATATTTTTAATTTATTTATTGAATGTAATTGTATCTAATTAAGTTATTTTTTGAAATCTATTTTGACATGACGAATTTGCTGATTGGATTACCAAATTTCCCACCCTGTATTACCATTTTAATACTTGATTTATTAAACCTATTTTAACATGTTTAATCTTTGTAGATTTTGACAAAGGTTTAAGTAACAGCTGAATAGCAAAAATATATAATTTAATAATAAATATCGAGCAATCTGTTATTTCAGATCTCCCTGGGTACAAGCCTGCCTGATGAGGGTAGAGACCCAGAAATCATGATCCCAGGACGATATCCTGTAACATAATCGAAAGCAATTCTCCTTGTAGGCCGTTTTGCACCTGCAGAAATTATATATTTTTGCTATTTACATATATCTTTTCCGGCCAAGAACTTTTGATAACTACTCTACTACTCTACTACTCTACTACCCCCCGCATGATGGTGCTAGTGCATACTCTGCCAAATTCCTATGGGTTTGCAGCCGGAAACCACCGGAGCCCCAATAGGTGGCGTTAAGTGTTACACTTAGCATGTAGTACTCTTCCATTATGATAGACGTTTCGTTTTCGATTTTGTCATATCGAGCAATCTGTTATTTCAGATCTCTCTGGATAAAAGCCTGCCTGATGAGGGTAGAAGTCCAGAAACCATGATCGCAGGAGGGTACCCTGTGACATAATCGAAAGCAATTCTTCTTGTAGGCCGTTTTGCACCTGCAGAAATTAAATATTTTTGATATTTACATACATCTTTTCCGGCCAAGGACTTTTGATAAAGGTGTGTGAAAGCGCATTTTTATTGATTTTAGTATCTACTGTCCGCATGATGGTGCTAGTGTATACTTTGCCAAATTACTATGAGTTTGCAGCCGGAAACCACCGGAGCCCCAATCTGTTATTTAAGATCTCCCTGGGTACAAGCCTGCCTGATGAGGGTAGAGGCCCAGAAATTATGATCGCGGGAGGGTACCCTGTGACATATTCGAATAATGAATATAAATATAAATAATGAAATATTTGTATTTATATATATATATATATATATATATATATATATTATATATATATATATATATATATATATATATATATATTTATATATATATATATATATATATATATATATATATATATATATATATATATATATATATATATATATATATATATATATATATATATTTATATATATATATATATATATATATATATATATATATATATATATATATATATATATAAATATATATATATATATATATATATATATATATATATATATATATATATATATATATATATATATATATATATATATATATATATATATATATATATATATATATATATATATATATATATATATATATATATATATATATATATATATATATATATATATATATATATATATATATATATATATATATATATATATATATTTACAAGTCCGGGAACATCCTTTGATTTGGGGTGGTTTGCAAGTTCTGCAGACGTTTTGTCAAAAGAGACGGACAAAAAAGGCCAATAACATCTGAAAACAAATCAGCAGTCGTACTTCCCTATCTTAAAGGAACTACATACCGCATGTACTTCTTCGAAAACATAATATTTCTATAGCCTACAAACTATTGAGAATAGGATCCTCAGCGAGAAATCCCAAAGACAAGATACATTTAGAAAATTAAGGTTTTTACAGCATCTCATGCGGCACTTGTAATCAAACCTATATAGAGCAAACCAATATAAGGATGTCGGCAAGGCTTGAAGATCATAAATTAGGCGTCAAGAACAAACATCAGCCGTTTTCTAGCATCCATTACAGACAGGATATAAAATTAATTTGAATAGCTGTAAACAAGTATCAAAGCAATCCAATACTAGTATATTCCAAGAAGCAATAGAAATTAAAGAGCATGATTCATTAAGATGATGTAACAAATTTGTCATCTGCATGGAAATACCTGCTAAAAAGGTCCGACAGAGGCACCAATTGGTTTGGTGTCTCATGACGCCGCTGTCCATGCGCCGGTATAACCTTCGGCCACGATAATATAAATAATGGACAATTTTCCCTACTGTCTTAGTTTACCGATGTAAGTCAATGTGTAAGCATCAAAAATGTCAAATGAGTTTTTGGCGAAACACCTGCAGAACTTGCAAACCACCACAAACCAACGGATGTACTCCAAACCTGTCAAAATACATGTTTCTCCATCCGCTAATCTGTACGTACTAACATATAGGATCAAGTTGCTTTTATGAAAATAAGAAAAAAAAATCATATAAACATAAGTCCGAAAATGCTTTGTTTTCAAAATACAGGGTGTTAATTTTTAAAAATTTTTTTAGTCGTTTTAATGCACCTTGTACATTTCTTAAGATAATTTATTTAAATCTGGTAGACAAGATCCTGTAATCATTTTCTACGAAATGGCTACAAAAGATTTTAGAAAAATAAACAGAGTATTACTTTTTTGGGATTATGATACCCTAAGACCTCCCAATTTTTTATTACTGAGCCACTGACTACTTTTACTTCAAAAAGATATTTTTCATTCTATTATTTAACTTTTTGGTCTCTTACAAAATTTCGATATGTTCTACCATTTAGAAGTTATTTAGCAAAATGTTCATTCAGACGTAACCAATAAGGTAGAAGGATACACATGAACAAAATGAAACTTAAGAAAGCGTAGTGGGTTGCGACTGTTTATTTGTTCTCGTTTGACGTTTCTGTCAAATTCATTTGGAAATCACTAACACAACATAATTAGCACTTTGGCTTAGTTAAAAGTGAAATTACAGGTCGAAGTGTTTTTCCTTAGTGTAAATTATCTCAAATGGAAAATGATATTGGAATATGAATTGAAATGAATATGGAAAACCATATTCATTCGAGCATCTTCCTGACATTTATTTTGTTTACGGTCTTGTTCATTGTAATGCACGTGAAGCTCAAAGGTTATACGCAATATTTTCTTATCGCCCATTTCCCAACGACTGGGGGTATTTTATAATTGTAGAAGGGATCCTAATTTTTATCGGGCATCCTTTTCACCAACGGAGATAAATTTGGGCGCGACGGAGTGGTGAATTTTCACAGCATACATACTTGGGCACTGGAAAATCCCCACGAGATTAAAGAATCCCATCATTAAAAACAATTAGATTTAATGTTTCCGAATCAGTGGATTGGTCGAGGAGGTCCTATAGCTTGGCCTCCACGCTCCCCAGATTGCACATTTATGAGGATATTTAAAAGCCTTAGTTTGTAACCGAAGGCCAGTGTCTTCTGTCCAGTTTCTCCATCAACGAATAATGATGCCTTTGAAGTTTTGAGAAACACTCCCGAAATTTTAGAACGCGTACGGCGATCTATGAGGAGAAGAATGGAGGGTTGTATTGCAGCAGACGGAGGTCATATCCAACACCTCCAATAAAAAAGTCAAGATAGTTTCTCTTTAATTGTATTTTTTATTGTTAAATAATTTATAAATTTGAAAAAAAATAATAGAATGTGCAGTCACGTTTCGTTAAGTTTGATTTTGATCATGTTTATCCATCTAACTTATTGATTATGTCCGAATGGACATTGTGCTAAATAACTTTTAAACGGTAGAAAATATCGAAATTTTGTAAGGGATCAAAGAGTTAGGGAATAGAATGGAGAAAATTTCGTTGTCAGTGGCGGAAAAAGTTGAAGGTCTTAAGGACTCATGACCCCCAAAAAATTAACATCCTGTATATTTTCCTAAAATTTATTATAATAATTTCGTAGAGAATGATTACAGGACCTTGTGTACTAAATTTAAATACATTATCTGAAGAAATGTACAAGGGCATCATATTATATATATATATATATATATATATATATATATATATATATATATATATATATATATATATATATATATATATATATATATATATATATATATATATATATATATATATATATATATATATATATATATATATATATATATATATATATATATATATATATATATATATATATATATATATATATATATATATATATATATATATATATATATATATATTTTATGTGTTTTCATTCCGGGTGTACATCCGTTCACTACTGTCGTTCTGAAAAGAACAGTATTGCTGACGTTTCGCCAAAATCACATTTGGCATATTCGAAGCTTTCTTTCTCGCTTCCGAATAGAGACTGAAGTGTTGGTGACTGCGACGCTTCCTTTTATACCCCCACTCGGTGCCGAAGGTTATATCTACGCAGGCGTTGGTCGTTATTTATGTTTTCCGGATGGTGCTGTTGTTGTTGCACTAATTGCGCTTGAGTTTTTGCGATTTTAGATTTGTCGATTATTGTCTTCCATACTGTTGGTAGTTTTAATGATTCGTCCCTTTTATTTAAATCACCTTGCTTTTCAATTTCTATGGCTTCTCGGATTATTCTGGTCTTATAATGTTCTATATTGGCAATCTCCCTACACCCATCGAAATTTATTTTATGGCCGGTTTCCTGATGATGTAGGAATAAAGCTGAGGTTGTTTGTTTATTTCTGATGCTGAGTTTATGCTCTTCCACTCTTGCTGATATTCGCCTGTTAGTTTGCCCTACGTACAACTTTTCACAGTCCTGGCACGGAATACTGTACACTCCGTGGTTTTCCAGTTTGATTTTATCTTTTGGGTTTCCGAGTAGTTTACCTATAGTTGTTTGTGGCTTGTGTATTGTTTGTATGTTGTGTTTTCTCAGAATTCTTCCGATTCTGTCTGTTGTGCCTTTTACATATGGTAAGACTACTCGTTGCTTTCCCGGTTCATATTTTTTGTTGTTCGTTGTGCGGGAAACTTGTGCATTAATAGCTTTCTCTATGGTGCGATTTGTGTAGCCATTTTTCTTTAAAGCACTAGATATTACCTTAAGTTCGTTTTGTCTCGTCTGTGTATCAGTTAGTCGCACGGATCTAGATATTAGAGTATTTGCCACAGCTTGAATTTGTGGAATGTTGGAATGAAAACAGTAAAAATCAACATATATATTATATATATATATATATATATATATATATATATATATATATATATATATATATATATATATATATATATATATATATATATATATATATATATATATATATATATATATATATATATATATATATATATATATATATATATATATATATATATATATATATATATATATTATATATATATATATATATATATATATATATATATATGATAGTATGTTTTCATTCCACTTACACCAACGTCATAACAAGAAAATGATCCTTGTTTGGAACATGTTCTGCATCACAGCAGACACAATGATCCATATATATATATATATATATATATATATATATATATATATATATATATATATATATATATATATATATATATATATATATATATATATATATATATATATATATATATATATATATATATATATATATATATATATATATATATATATATATATATATATATATAAATATAAAAGGCCAAATAAAGAATACTTTAGGGCAAGTTTTCGGGATTATCCCTTCCTCAGAACTTTCCTTAAAATAATTTCAAAAGAAACAAGTTAGAACTCACTAAACTAGAACTGATTAATTCTAATAAGCATGAACTCACAAATGTGGGTTTGCTTTCAAATAATAGCATTCTATGAAGGAGACAGACATTTAGTGGTAACAATTCATCATTCTGTTTACTTAAAATTTTTAAAAATATATATTTAATCGTGACAATAAAAATTTAACTAAAATATATTCCAATAATAACAACAAATATTAAATTTTAGTATTGCCTACTTATGTTAATACAGCTCTAAACTTAACTATTTTATTAAAAGATGACTCAAATTTAAACAGATTATTTATACTAATTTAAATCAGAAATATTACAATTGATTATTTCGGGATGACGTGACATCAACGCCGCTATATTGTCTGAGAGGCAGTCAATGTTCATTTGCTGTGTAAAAATTTAAAATGAAATGTCTGTATTTGGTTTAGTTGTGGATTGTGTACTGCGATCAGAAAGTGATCAAGACCTATTTTTTATTTTTTAGAATCCGGGTCTTTGAAACGAGGGTCATTTAGTGGTATAATACTTATAAAGCTACCCTTATATATTATACAATTTTAAGCCCCATTTTACAAATACAAATATATATCCATAATAAAACGTCAAAAGGTCAAAAAGGGATTGTAACTTGTAGTTATTCGAAAATTAGACATACTACAAAAACCCAATACCAAAATTAATAAAATATCACTGGTATTTACCTTTAGAATAGCAACATAAACATTATCATTAAAGTTCTTGGCTGCAACTTCCGGCACAAAAACAAATTTATAATATTGGTAGGCTTGCAGCGATTTGTAAACTTAAGCTGAGCACCTGCATAAAAGCTATAAGTCAAGATTAAGTAATTTACTGCATCAATAATAATAGCAACATGTTTTATCTTTAGTTTTTCGATATAACTGCACTTCACATCTCTACCAATTAACTGATAATACGGGCTACGTGATATATTCACAACAGAACGCATATTTTTGAGAAAACGTACGAAAATGTTCTACTCAAGCTCCTCGACACAGTAGATAAATGGTTAATAATGTTTTGCTTGCCCTTCAAGTGTGATCTAAAAATCGTCAATTGCTAAATAACTCGAATCAACAATACAACTAATCAACTAAGTCGGCATCAACTATCAGAAAATCTGATCCAATGAATTATCGAATGCAGCGTCCGAGGAGTTCCGCTAACCCTACTGATTAATTCTGGATTCAAGGTTAATATTGTGAATGGAGCTGATTGGAAAAACTCTAATATGGAACCTGGATTCGAAAACAAAAATCTCCTTGAAACCATAATCAGTGGGACAGAAGCGCAGCACAAATTTCAAACCCCAGTTAGAACAGAGGATCAAAGTGCAGCAATAACATCATTCCTAGTTGTTGACAAAGGGGAAAGAAACAACTTAGCGCCTAGGAGTGCTCAAGTTGGGATTAGGAGTCAATTGCATAGAAAAAGTAAAGCCGTTTCCAAAAATCCTAAATGTTAATGTTAAGCTAGAGACTGACACGGAAGTTAAACCGGTTCAACACTTCTCAGGAGAGACCATACCATACATTATTTGGAGGACATAACTGTCTATGAGAGGACTAAATCAGAACACGGTGGCTGTTTCAATAAGGTACTTGGAGTTAAAAATAATGTCTTGCTGAACAATTCCCAATATGTGACAAAGGTGCGTGAATTAGAGTTTTTGGGCTATAGACTCTTAAGCAACGGTATTGATGCAGACAAGAACAAAATTAAAACTATATTAGAATACCGTTCACCAGTATCAAAGGAAGAAGTGCGTAGTTTTTTGGGGCTAGTGACGTATTTGGGCAAATACATTCCAGATGTAGCAGACTTAACGGAACCGCTTCGATAACGAACGGACAAAGAAAGATAAAAAGTTTAACTGGACACCAGCTGAATTTCGAGAAGCTAAAAAAGGCTTTAACAAAACCACCGACCTTAAGTTACTTTGACCCATCACGGAGAACTCGACTACTAGCAAACACAAGCCCGGTGAGCATTACTCCTACAATTCGAAAATAATATTCCAAAGGTCATCTCGTTTGCTAGCAAGGCTTTGTCAGACAGACCGCAGGTACTCGCAGACCGAAAAGGAAAGCCTAGTATTAGTCTGGGGGTAGATGTTACCTGTACATAATGGGACTGAAGTTCGAGCTCATTACAGACCACATGCCACTGGAGGCAATATTCAAGCCAACTTCAAGACCACCGGCAAGAATTGAGCGATGGGTGCTTGACTACAATCTTTCAGATTTAAGGTCACCTATCAATCGGAAAAGTCCAATATAGCAGATTCGCTATCAAGATTATGCAAATTGAATGATACTACTAGTTTTGATAGAGACAGTGAAAACCATACCTCAACTAATTTCAGTGACCGAGATTATATCTGCCTATCCGGAACTCACATATGCAGTTGCTAAGACCACGGATAATTCTAGAGGAATATCAGATAAAAATCCTTAATACCCGTTTCGATTCGAACTTTTTACCGTTGTTTCTCTGGTACTTCGTGGAAGCCCTAGAGTAGTACCAAAATGTCAAAAACGTCAGATGCTAGAACTCGTACATGAGGGTCATACAGGAAGCAGAGTCATGAAAAGACGGTTAAGAGCAAAAGTTTGGTGGCCTCTGATAGATCGAGAAGTGGAACAGTTTGTAAAAAGTTGCAGAGATTGTCTACTTGTTAGCCAGCCTAAGAAACCGCCACCTATGACTCGATATAAGTATCCAGAAGGATCATGGCAATGTTTGGCAATCAACTTAATGGAACCTTTACCTGATAGAAAACAAGTCCTGGGTCCTGGTTATGATAGATTACTACTCCAGATTTCAAGAAATTTAGTTTCTAAAAACCAATACATCCACCGTCATCGTAAGATGCTTAACAGAATTATTTCTCAGCTGGGCATCCCAAAATCTATCAGGTAGGACAACGGTAAACAATTTACCAGCAAAGAATTCAAGGACTTCTGTGAAGAAAATAAAACCAAACTCATCCATACACCGCCGTATTGGCCACAAGCGAATGGTGAAGTGGACAATATGAACAAATCTATTCCCAAGAGATTAAAAATTTCCAATAATGCAAACCAAGGTTATAAAAGCGGGATAAATAAATTCTTGATGATGTTTAATGTTACTCCGCATGGCACTTCAGGAAAGTCACCGTCAGAGCTTTGTATGGAAAAATAATTCGCGACAAAATCTCATCGATCATTGACATTATAGTGGAAGAAGTTGACCAAAAAGCACAAGACATGGATATGATAAGGAAACAGAAGGGGAAACAACGAGAAGACAAGGTGACGTTAGCAAAGGAAAGTAATATTAAAGCCGACGACACAGTCGTAATACAAGATATGGTTCCAGCTTATAAACTTACATCTAGCAGTGGCGGCTCTACCTTAGGTTTGCAGGTTTGCACAACCCCAAAAAAAATAGTACAGAAGAAGAAATTTAATATTCTTACCATATTTTTTAACATACCTTATTATAATTTGATTTCCAAGCAAACAATTTCATTATCGATCTTTTCTTTGACCGTACGGCGTAAAGTATCCGTTAGCAGTTCAGTAGACCCTGGGTTTCACGCTTGCTGTTGAGATGCAGATGGCAGGCTAGTGTATAATCATTGAGGTTCCGAGGTTTGCACCAAAATAGCACACCGTTCGATACATTACAAGCTTCCCCAGTGGCGTTTTGGGACCATGTGATTAAATTTGGCTTAATGTTATTGCTTCAATTAGAGCGGAAATGGTTGCAGGATAATCACAACATTAAACGTGCTTCCACAGTTTGTTTTGTTTATTCCGGCGTCAACCGGTGTTACGGATTTTTATAGTTCTGACGGGTCGTTTATCGATCGCTGTGTTTGTTTTCTTTTTTAATAATTAGTAATTCAGTGGAGTGTCTATTAGCAAATCCGTTCGCCGATAAGATAAGAGATAAAGAGACTTGGAAGACCTACGCCGAATTTAAACATTGTTCAATCAGTGTTCAGTAAAAGCCGGTCTTTTACCAGAAAATTTAATCCGGATATTTATAATAACCATTCGTGGATTTGTGATTGTGATAAAAAAAATGCTCTATTTTGTTTTCCTTGCTTGTTATTTGGGGGAGAAGCTTTGTGGACAAAGATAGGTTTAACTGATTTGAACCATTCAGGTGACCGAAAAAAACATGTATTGTCAGATAAACACATGAAAAATGTTTTGCAGTTTTCTATGTTTGGAAGTGTAAACATTGCGGAACAATTAGATAGTGCGTATCGAAGAAATGCGGAATTGCACAATAAACCAGTAAGACAAAATCGTTACATTTTAAACATTATAATTAATTGTGTGCGTTTTTGCGGAGCTTTCGAACTTGCATTAAGAGGACATGATGAATCGGCGTCATCCTCTAATCCTGGAATTTTTCTGGGGCTAATTGATTTTAGTGTGGAATTAGACAGTGTTTTAAAGCAACATGTAGAAAAAGCATTGGTTTTTAAAGGGACTTCAAAAACAATCCAAAACGAAATTTTACAAACAATGTTTAGTGTCTGTCAAGAAGAAATTTCTAAAGAAATTAGAGAGGCGGATTATTTATCCGTGATCGCTGATGAGACCAGTGATGTGTCAAACATTTTTCAAATGGCAATCGTTTTTAGATATATAGTAAAATGAAAGCCAGTTGAACGTTTTTAAGATTTTTTAACCCCTTCAGATCACGATGCAAAAATCCCTGCCCTCAGTTATTCTTAAAGAACTTAAAAACATATCCAAGACAACAAAAACAAACTGATTGCTCAAACGTACGACGGCGCAGAAATAATAAGCGTCTACAGCGTAAACACTTATAAACACGCTGCTTTCATACACTATTATGCCCATCAATTAAATTTGGTAATGTTAAATGCTGTTTCTGTAAACAAAAATGTTCGCATTTTCTTTGCAAATTTGAAAGGTATTTGTACATTTTTTTCAAATAGTCCTCAAAGAACCGCAATATTAGATGAAGTTCTTAAGAAACGTTTACCGCGCTCGGTTCCGACAAGATGAAATTTTAATTCTAGAGTTGTCTGCTCAATATTCGAAAACAGAGAGGCCATAGTAGAGACAATGCATTTAATTTTGAATAAACATAGGAATGTTACGACAACTAACCAGGCTTCAGGGTATGTCCAAATACTTACTAGTAAAAGTTTTATTTTTTAGTTAAACCTATTTTACAAGATAATGCCCCATGTTGATTATTTATTTGGAAAATTTCAAACAAGAGAAATTGATACTGTTCGAGCCAATAAATACATACTATCATTTGAAACCCAGATATCACAAAATAGGAATACTATTACTGAACTTTCTGACGACAATGACGCTGAAGAGCCGTTGCTTAAGTGTAGGCGGTGTGAAAATATGGAGTTTGTTCGCGAAGCAAAAGAAGTTTGTCACATTATTATTTGTCAAGCAAAAGAGCGATTTAGCTTCACTGGGCACTTAGTTGCGGCAGGTCTATTCTTTTCAGAGAACTTTGACCAGTATAGCAAATGTTTTCCTGTTCTAAAATTCGAGGAAACAATTAAGGCTTTTCCTTTTTTCGACGCACCAAAACTTCAAACGGAATTGACTATAATTTATGAAAAAGAAGAATTTAGAACAATTTCGGGCGTTCTTCAACTTTATGACTGTGTCTCTCAAAACAGCGACCTTTTAATGAAAGTCTCAAACTATTAAAAATTTTAATAACAATTCCAATGGCTTCAGCTGAAGCAGAACGATGTTTTTCTACTCTTAAAAGAATAAAAAGCTTCTTAAGAAACACCATGAGCTAGGAAAGACTTTCGGCACTTGCTATGCTTTCGAAAGAAAGTGTACCCGATTTTAACCAAAGAGTGATCGAGAAGTTTGCTGCTGCAAAAGACCAGCGAATGGATTTTTTGTTTAAGTAACAAATTGGGTAAGCTTAATTTGTTATTAACCATTAAAATTTCACATTTTTAATTCGATTTTATATTTATAATTGTATAATTAAATGTTTAAAACTATTTTTTAATGCAATCTTTACACATTATATATGCTTACACCCAGTACCGGCTGTTTTTTTTTTTGTTGGAATATATTGTGACCCGGTTTTATTTTTAAGAGGGAATTGTTTTTCAGCGCTTACAATGGAAGCTAAATTAAACTTAAAGATAGCCAGAAAAGGCTTCTATTTAAATATTTTACAAAAAGATAAAATAAACAATTTATAAAAAAGTGGTAGTTTGATTTTTGACAATTCAAAAATTATTAGCTTGCTGCTCGGCTTACTGAGGACATGCGACATATCCTCGGATATATCCGAACAATAAAAAATAAATTTTAATTCAAATTGTAATAACTTGTTTGACCAGTATCTGTGCGTCATTAAAAGTGCTTTTAGAAATTGGCAGAGACCCAATTTTTAAAAATTATAATACCCTATAAATATTTTTAGTAAGACTTTCTACCTAGTTGTAGTTATAAAAAAATTTTTAAAGTAGTTATTTTGTTTTAGGTTGTCACTTACGGTTTAGCCAAAAATGACACCGAAATCAAACAAGTTTTAATGGGGGGGGGAGAGGGGGAAGGCGAAAAAAAATTTCGTCTGCTGTGCTACTTTTTTTTCTTGCAATAATGCATGCAACCCCCAATTTAATAAGGCACGAGCCGCCACTGACATCTAGATTTAAAAACGCAGAATATACGATAGTAAAAAGAAGTAGAAACGAAGTGACATTGGTTAGCGAGGATAGAACGATAAAGAGGCATGTAACATAAAACTGATCCATATCTAACCAGCTGAAACCCCACCGATATACCCGAGCAAATCACAAACCACGCCAGACGATCTCCCCGTGAAAGAAGAAGAAAAGGAGGATAACATCGAGCCCAGCTAACAGATGAAGATCTCATCCATTCCAGGACCATTTACAGGACAGCAACCTGACGAAAAAATTGGTCCATTAGAAGAGGGGATGGAATGTGGGAGCACGCAGCACATGATGAATAATCCCTTACGTAAAGCGGCAACAAGAATACACATCGAGTTTCGAGTTAGTTAGTTACGTGTAGTACATAGACCCGAAAGCTTGCATGTATTTATAATAATAGTTTATGAATGATTGTTGGATTATATTATATTATTTTGTAATAAATAGTGTTGTGTTGAGCCCACTCTGAGTAGTTATTATCCCGGATACCACATATACCTACAACAGAAGGAATTTTGGACCTTTTTATAGTCTCTCTCAACTAGTGCTGTGAAAATTATAATTAATTGTGACCGGTTAACCGGTTGTTAAGGACGTGCAAAACTGATATATGTCGATAAAAAAAACACAAGTGAAATTTTTCATATAAATTTATATACAATAAATTATTTTAAAATACTGAGAGGTAGTACGATGTTTCGCATTCAGGACAAAGTAAACAAAAATAATTGGCTTAGGGTATACGTTTTTATGCATAATGTAAAAAGAATTGGTTGGGTATGTTATTAAATATGTCCGTTGTGACAATCGATATTAATTTTCACTGGTAGATAAAATATTGGTAAAAAACCATCTTTAGGGTGGGTACTAGGAACGAGCCAAGCCCCCGTGCCAGGCACGAGCTACGTCAAATTGACACCTTAAAGCTGTCAAATGTCAACTTTTCGCATATGCGACACTGTAACTTTTATCTTGAAAATGCCAGCTTTTATCTGTCAATCGCTCACGTCAGCGAAATCTTATTTACCTCTCTCGTAGCGAACACGAGCGCCTTGCTAAAACAAGCTTTTGACTGAAAGTTTTTTTTGATTTGATTGAATTTTCTTTTTCTTTTAGGTTTTTCGTTATCCGTACAAGTAAAAAATTTGTATTTTTTAAATGTTTAATTGAAGTTTACTTCCTGGTTTCTTCGTTGTTTTTTGTAGTATACAAATGCAAAATAAGTATATTTTATTATAAAATTTAATTGATTGAATTTTTCTTTTTCGTTTAATACAAGTACAAAATTTATATATATATTTTTTAATTTAATTGAATTTTTCCTTTTTCCTTTAAGTATTTTCGTGGTCGCTTGTACTGTACAAGTGCAAATATGTCAATCGTCCACGTGACGAATATCATTTCTAACTCTTTTATGCCAGGCACTAAGGCCTGGCTAAACTACTTTTAGACGACTGTGAAGTCTTTTTGATTTGATTGATTTTTCTTTTAAGTTTTCTTGTTGACTGTAAAAGTAAAATTTATTTGTTAGATTTGATTGAACTTTTCTTTTTCTTTCAGTTTTGCGTCGTACTGTACAAATGCAAATTTAATATATTTTATTTAATATTATTCTCTTTATCTTTGTCAAACACTTGCAAATTGCACGGTCAAGTAATAAATCAAGAAATGAACAAAATATTTTTAAAATTTAGACTTTTATCAATTACTGAATTTATTTTTACGATAAAATACGATTTATTTGTTATTGAAAGTGTGAATTTTTTGAACAATTTTTTAAAAAATAGTAAGTTTAACCACTTTTTTCTTTTGGTAATTTTTGTAAATGAAACAAAAAAAAATTATGCATACCTATATTTACCTAGATATATATACTATATATAATGAGTATGCATGTGTAATACTTACTAATAAAAAAGACAACCTAGCATTTCAATGAGAAACTAAAATCTTTGTTTATCAGACGTATCTACATTATTTTAACCAGTTATATATCTGTGTTTTTATCAATCCAACTATTATGTGATTATCAGTTCCTAACCACTTATCAAAAATCTTATACCGCTTCTTCTACCTGTTCTACAAGAAAAATATCTGGTTGTTTGGTTTTCTTTAATTCTTCCCTATTAAATTTTTGTTTTCCCACTACTTTAATATCTGTCCATAACAAAAGTTTTTTCTCATTGGATTTATTAATGGATTTAGGTTTCATGTTAACATTTCTGTGATTCGTATTATTATATGCATCTTACCACTTATAATTTTGTTTCATCGTAAACGGTTTAAACAGTTTTTTTTTAACAGTTCGAACTGCTGGTTATGCAATAGATGCTTTTAAGACACTAAATATACTGAGGGATCCAATATTTTTTCATTAGATTTTGAAACTGTGAGTTGTAATATTCTTTCTCATTATCAGAAATAAGCTTCTTTGAAATTCGATTTGTAGTTTTCAGTATAATTTCCATAGCTTTAGCCACATCAATCGTAGATTTTGATTCTATAGGTCTAGTCAAAAGATATTATGAAAAACAGTCAAGAACTACTAGAATATATTTAAATCCACTATTTTCGCTAGAATATTGGTCAAGCTGGGCGAGATCTGTAGCAAAAGTATCATCGAGTCCATATTAAATAAATCTTCTCCTCTTAAATTTAAGACGGCTGGCCTACGAAGCTCTTTAATAACGTGTTTTCTTGCTTTCATGGCCGTAGACATGTTATCTAATAATAATAACTTAGTAATATAGATGATTTTAGGTTCAAATATCTTATCGACCAACTGTGAGTATGTCTGAAATGTTCTTGTTAATTTGTCTTAAATCAGATTTGATTTGATTAACTAAGACCTCAAGAGTTAGATAATTGCTATTTACACTTTCGATAGTTGTAAGGAGCTCTTAAGCTTTTTATAATGCATAAGTCTTGTTAGCCGTATGTAACAGATGTACGAACAATGCTATTACTACTCCTTAACTCTTCATTTTTTTTCTCCATATCCTCGCTGAAAGTAAATTTACTATTTACAATTTCCACCTTTTTTTGAAACTGTCCCATCAACCTATTGTTTGTTAACAAACGGCCGCGAAGCCCGTTTGTTACTATGGCTCTAACACTTGGGGACGAAAATCTGGTGTCGGTCGTGTCATTTCAAAAAACCGTGTTTTTCGACCTTTCGGTGGGTATACTTTGGAAACTATTAGAGAAAAGGCGATGAATTTGACATGTGTTTTTAGAGGAGACGTAGATCTAAACGATTCGTTTGCAGATTTTTCTGTACCACATTTGGTACCGGAGTTGTGGTACCGCAAATTCGACCAAAAAAGACAACTTCGGTGTAACACGGTTCAGGTTGCAGTTTCTGATTTTTATTGTCGAAACTCTGTGGAACGATGCCTCTTTGGATCCTACAGAACCCTATTTTTGGTTGAGCATCGAACCCGTTTCGTGATTTTATGATTTTTTTTCCTTCGAAAAAGGGGTATTTTGGGAAGCTTATAGCTCGAAGTAGGTGCGTTCTAGCGAAATTTTGTAAGAGGCATTTTTCAGTCGAAATATAGCGGAGAACAAAAACCTAATTGCATCAATATGGGAAAAATGATCAGAAAGTAGACATATTTAAGAAAAACTGATATTTTTCGAAAAAAAATTTTTTTTTTTCATAGATTTTATTTTTTATAGAAAAAAGCAGGCGTCCTACCTTAAAACTGATTACGGCATCGGAAAGTGCTCAAAAATATACACAAAATAGAATATCAGTGAATGATTCTGAGTATGCACAAGGGGTGCAATTACTAAAAAAAATTTGTAAAGTTTTCCCAAAAATAAGTATCCACATTACCCTGTATTACAAGAAAGCTAATACACTTACGGCGTATTTTTTTTACAAAACTAGATACTCGTAGGTAGATTGTGACCAAATTTCAAAATTTTAGCATGCACGGTTAAATATTGCGCGATATTTCAAAGTTGAATTGTGAAAGTTCAAATTTAACCTTGCTGTGGGGCTCACTGTAAACAGTATTCGTAATTATTTCCTGACAGAATGATAGAGCGTTTATTTGGCTACAAAAACCTCTATAATATTTTTTTCTAGCTACTGAGGAAATAGGTGAAAATTTAAAAGAAAAAGTGCACGCTTTTGGGCACAATTTCTAGGTTTCTCTGAGATGATCAAAAATTTCCAAACATCCATTCATCCTTCACTTTCGTCGCTGTCAGAAGTGTAATGAATATTTAAATAAACATTATTTAGACTCAAAAAGGATTTCTTGGGTATTTTTAAAATTGGCAGCATAAAATTTGAATGTTTTTAAGTAGGGAGCTACAATTTGAAGGATAATACTTTCCCCAATTTTATAAAATATCTCTAAGAAAATTAGCTGTCATTGTCGATTGCATGCATTATATCAATATTCGTTTAATAAACGTGCTATTCGATTATCGTTTTAGGATCAGAGCAGCAAAATACTTGCATTCTTTAGTATATAGTCCGGTATGTTTATATATTTTGTGAGGTTCTTTAGGATACGGGCATAGAGTTTCTATTTTTTTTATGCAGGTATATTTTTACCATAGGATATATAATGAAGTTCAGTAATATACTGTTCGGAAAAGTAGTAAAGTTTATATTATTTTATACATGGTCAGTAGGTAGAACATTTTTTTAGAAATTGTGTTTTTGTCTTATTGAAACTTTTCAGTACGAGACATTAATTAAAGCATTTTGCTTTCGCAGCTGCAATTTTTTCAATTTTCTTTTCTCTACTGGTATTTTTATAAGATTTAAACATTGGCATTATAAGTTACAGGTAATAGGTAGGGTTTGATTAATTGATTAAATTTTTGTCCCCGTCATAAGTTTTCAGTCCAGAAGTATAGCATATATTGTTATACGAGGGCAGTAGAACATTTTCTTTCTTTAGAAATTCTCGTGTAAATGATGTAATTTTTTCCTATTGGATTTTTTCGGTATGGAATAGAAGAGAGAGGATAATAAATTCAGAAAATTTAGTTTTTGCAGCCATGAATTTTTTCATTTTTTTCTTTACCTAAACTTTTAAAGGATTTAATTGGAGTTTTCGATAATAGATGGGATATTTCTTGTAACTTTTACGGGTGTAATATATTACAAAACATATTTTAATAGCTATTAAAACATGGGTTTACCTAGTGACTTCTTAAAATTTTTATATACGGTTCTCACTGATTTAAGTAACTATTAGCGGTTTTTTTTTGTTTTTGATATCTTGAGAGCTTTATAAAAATCGATATTCCCTTTGTGGTTTTTGAACTGCATAAAATTTTTAAATATCGTTTTCACAGATCCATGTAACTTTTAGCGATGTAATTTTTAAAAATATTTTGACAGCTGTTAAAAAAATTCCCCTGGACTTTTAAACTTCTTAAAAATGATATTCACAGTCTTCTCTAATTTTTTGTAAGGTAATTTAATAAAAAGAAAATTCGACATTTGTCAAAAAAATGGTTGTTTTTTCGTAAAGTGAAAAAAATTGTATGTGGATTATTCGATTCCATGTAACTTTTAAAGGCGCAATTGTTTTGAAAAAATATTTTGACAGCTGTCAAAATAAAAGTTTTTCTCGTGACTTCTAGACTATCTGAAATATTTAAATACGGTTTTTACAGTTCCATGTAACTTTTAAATGCGTTATTGAGTTGTAAAAAAAAGTTTTTCCCCAGAACTTCTAAACTACTTAAAATAATTAAAAACTTTTCTCATAGCTACCTGAGGCACAATTTATTAAAATAAAATATTTTGACCGCTGTCAAAAAATGTCGTGTGATTAAAAACAATATTTTGAAACCTGTCTGAAAGCCTGTTCGAGTGCCTGTTTTTTCTTTTACCTTTTCAACTGGTCAACATTTTTAAATATAGTTTTTATTGTTCCTTGCAACTTTTAGTCTCACAATTTTGACAGCGGTCAAAAAAATTTTTTGTTCTGACTTCTGAACTTTTTAAAATTTTTAGATCTGGTTTTTTGTAGTGCGAATTTATATCACAACAATATTCCAAAAAAAATCTAATTTCTTTTGAGCAGATACTTTTCTTTAAATCAGTTTTTTAAATATTTTATGAAAATATATTTTATAATTACATACCCACATTTTTGAATTTACAAAATGACTATACAATATATGTAGCCGCGTTTTATGTATACAATTTTTAACAAACGTTAACAATTCAAAAGTCAACTTCGATGTAACACGGTTCAGGTGGCAATTTTTTTTTGTCAAAGCTTTCTGGAACGATGGCTCTTCGGGTCCTACAGAACCCTATTGTTTTTGGTTGAGCTTCGAACCCGCTTCGTGATTTAAAGATTTTTTTTCGTTCGAAAAAGGGGTGTTTTGGGGCGCTTATAGCTCGAACTGGGTACGTCCTAGCGAAATTTTGCAAGAAACATTTTTCATTGGATATATAGAGGCGAACAAAAACCTGAATGAATATCTGTCGGAAAAATGACCTTAAAGTAGAAATTTTTAACAAAAATTGAAATTTTTTTCGTTTTTTTTTCTTTAACCATATATAAATATTTTGTTAATTAATTTCTTGGGCATAGGTTAACTCATTGAGAAAGAAAACTATAATTCAATCGACGTTTCGCTCATTATACTGAGCTTTCTCAAGATATTTATTTTCTACAATAAAAACATATATAGTTAGTATTTAAATTTTAAAATGGTTGAAACATTATTGAAAAAACATCACTCAAAAAAACATTACATTTAAAATAAATTACGATCATGAAAACAAAAATACATTTAAAACAAAATTAATATTATACAGAGTACGTACCTTGGAAACATGTCAGTTTTACGAATGTTTTGAGATTGCAATAATTTCGACACGTCTGGAATTCTGGTAGATAAAAACGAGTCAATTTTTCTTTTTTTTTTCAAGACGACGCGACGGCACTTCCGGTTATACCGGAAGTAGACGTCAACTTTCTTTTTTTAGATAGAACACCTTGTATATTATCGAATTTTTGGATTCCTCGACAAATTCTAGGTATATTTCCTGTATAATATCCTATACCTAAGTTGAACTGTTTTTGAGATATTTTGAATATCTGTTTTTCGAAGTCTCTATTATTTATTTGCGGGTGGCTTCCTTGTCCAAAAGGATCCACTTTAGTGGCCTGTGCCGATATTTTTATAATAAATAAATATAGGGTGATCAAAAACTGACATTATAAATATACTTTAAAAAGTCGTTAGAAGTTACTTTTTTCAAACGGAAACCCACAATGTTTATAATTTTATCTTATTTAACACTTAAAATAAAGGTGACTTTGTATAAAGTTGTCTATTCCAAAAATTTGTAGTTTTTGAGTTCTGTGGCAAATAATTAAAAGGTCATAAGTCAATTTTCTAAGATTTTGGGAAAATGGCGGTAAAGTTTTAACTATTTTCATTTGAGGTTATTTTAAATTGTTTTTTATTAAAATGAAATCAAGTTATGGAATTTTTCTTATAGATATAAATTTCAGAATATATGTTAATTAAATTGGATGAGAAACATTGCTTAATATTAAAATATTACTATATATGTCCTTTTTAGTAATATACTGCGCATTTACTAATTGATAAAAATGGCATATGTCGATTTAATTGCAAACCAAACATCATTAAAAGGTTATAAGTCCACTTATCTAGTTAAAAGGCTAAATATACCAATCACTTAAATGGTCATACGTCGACATATCAGCGTCATATATATATGATTTTTTTACTAAAAAAGAAGTAAGTGTACTTGTATTAGTAATATTTATAA
The DNA here is from genome assembly GCA_030620095.1 of Kuschelorhynchus macadamiae. Taxonomy (NCBI): domain Eukaryota; kingdom Metazoa; phylum Arthropoda; class Insecta; order Coleoptera; family Curculionidae; genus Kuschelorhynchus; species Kuschelorhynchus macadamiae. The sequence goes on along the minus strand of JAUTXW010001202.1, from coordinate 176,912 downwards.
GACTACACACTAAAAGGAACATAAGTTTACATCTGCATCTAAAATAAAAAATAAAAATTCTCGAAACTTCAGTTTTTATTAGTAACTTATGAAACAGGTAGTAATAAATTTGAACCTATCCCTAATATAAACATTATTAAAGCAACAAAAATTTTATTTAAAGTAATAATAGGTTTAAATAATTGATATTGAAGGCTATTAATGAAATATCACTCAAATTCGTCATCGGAAAGATACCTGTCGACATCTGGATCGGTATCCACTTCAACTTTTTTATCTACTGTCAGTTCTCTGTAAAAAGATTGCACGTCTTTATCTAAGAGACCAACAATTTCTAGAAGATTCTGTTTTTTTTTTAAATTTATTGGTCGTGGACGATCGTATAGTTGAGTTAGCTGAAAATTTTCCAAATGGCAAACATTTTGATTTTTTCTAAAGAAACTAATTTCTTTAAAAGGTTCTTCTTCGAGTAAACTGTTTTTGTAAGAAACAGTACTAGTTTTTGTGTACCTTAACCAGCTTACTTCTTTTAGTTTAAAAATAGCCTTTTTTTGAAGTGGTCCTTTGGTGCTAATATCAGAAAATGCATACAAATGTTCACTTTCCATTGGATAGACAGAAAAAAGATTTTTTTTACTAGCATTTCTCACCAACTGGTACCAATCTCTGGGTACGTGAATTTCAATGGGATATTTTTTTTTGGCCCTTTCAATCACAGAATGATCGACGTCGCATTCTAAGTGTGTATGGCCAGGGATAAGAAACTTATGGTCTATTATTTTTAGAGTGGGGTGCAAATGTATCGAATATTGAAACATGGACATTACGATCATATTTTTATTCTGACCGCCACATGTATCAGAATAAAAAATTGCGTGCTCTATTCCATTAGGTATGTCCTTAAGAAACCTATAGAGACAAGAGGCAATTTCGTTTGCACCTCTACTCACGGTACATTCAGGCCACATAAAATGGCTAGGTTTGCCATCAATGCAGTTGTGTACTGTTAAATTGTAGGTTGATAGCTGTCTTAAATAGAACATCTTATTAGTTGTTAAAAAGGGCGTAGGTAGAACTTGCTGAAGATCAAAAGCATAAGTTACTGAAGATTTATATAAAAGTCCTTTTTGTTTGTCCATTGCTTTAGAGTTGTATGCAATGTCAGACGCAGCTTGGTGTTCTTCCCACTCTCGCCGATATTGTGTCTTCTCATTTTCACTATCTGCATACTTTTCTCGAGCTTTAAGAGTATCACATTTTGTGCACGTATCGTTTTTTGGTTTTTTAAACTTTAGGTCCAAAGTATGAAATAGCCGAGAATAAATATTAATTGAAACAGGTTTTTCTGGGTACTCCTCACAGTATAATTTATACATAATGCTTATGTTTAATTCAGATGAGAGATATTTTTTGTTTGTGTGCCTTCTAGAATAATGACTCTTATAAGCAGGAAACGACTGTATATGTTTTATTACCTCATCGTTCTTATATTGCGGGGTTTTATGGGAGGGTGCTGCTTTACCTCTTAGATCTTCATGGGTAATACCGCTTATCGATGACAATTTGTTTTGCATTGCACAAGTTATAAATTTTTCTGTCTCACCAATCGTATTACAGAAACAAGTTTTGCAAACACTTACCTCTTCGCCTTGTATATTAAACTTATATTTGTGTTGACCCTATTCTTAGTGGGCCTACCTTCAATTTTTTTTCTCGTAATATTTTTTTCCTGAACGCCTACTAGACCTGCTATAAAAGACACTCTCCGATCATGACTACCCAAAGACCAATATTCGTCGAAAATCATTTGCCTTATGTTATCGGTAAGAACATTATTTTTACATTTACTTCTGCAATTGTCTCTTAATGGCTTTAGTTTTCTGGAAGGCACTGTTTTACCTTTTGCCGTTAAATACGATTTACCCGTGTTTCGATTTAATTTTCGCTCTGTAACATTTTTTATCGCATGTGGTTTAATCTTATCACATTGAGTAACACTTATATTATCTTCAATGCTACCAGTATAATCTGGATCTTGTTCTACATTATCATCACTTTCGTAGCTGTTTTCTTGAACAAGCTTATCCGGATCCTGGTTTTCGTTGTTATGATCAGATGTAGATTGATTCATACTAATCGTATATTCAGTGATACCAAGATAATCTAAATGTTGTTTTACATTATCATCAATTTCGTAGTTGTTTTCTTGAACTTCGTTTTCCGGTTCCTGATTTTCGGTGTTACGATTAAGTGTAGATAGATTTGCATCTGTACTACAATTTACAAGATTTTGATCTGCGTCGTTTATCTCTTGGTTCTCACAGTTTTGGGTTATATTTTCGTCAAACATTGTTTCTTCATTTTGGGCATATCATATATTGTAATTTTCTTTTGTTGTACTAGCTTGTATAATTTCCATATTTTCGTCATTATTTGTAAGACCTTCAGCATCACTTCTGTCCTCGTAACTACACGATGGGCGAACATCTTGAAGGTATATGCCTAGAATGTAACATTTCCCACGATTAAATTTAATAGAAAATCTAAAAAATTGCAAAAGTGTTCTAAGCCAATTATTTTTTTTATTATTATACTTTAAAATAAAAAAATTAAATCAGTATGTTTTTTGGCCTCTCTATATTATTTTTTTAAAAACACATTAAGAATTGTTGCTAATTATTTTATTTCTTCCGTTTCGTAACTTAAAAACCCAGATTTAATGCAAATCATTTCCAAACCATTCAAAAATTTTTCAGGAGTACATGCAAATTAACCCACCCATTATGGTTCATATTTTATGTACAATATTCAGTCATTCAAGAAAATATTACCCGTTACCAGTTCATCCATTGCTACTGTTAATGCTACAGGCCCAGTGGCATCTTGATCATCTAAGGAGTCATAGTACGTTCGATGTTCATTAGGAACAGGCTGAGCCACGAGTAATTCGTCAACATTATACTTAATCTTTTTCTCTAAAATAAAATTTAAAAAAATCTGTGAAAAATTAAAATAATTAAAGTACCAATTTTTAGCTGCAGATTTTAGGATTTTTTTTTTAAATTCTGCTAATATCACGCTAATATTGAGAAGACTTCAAAAGAAATGTTTTTAGTTCTATTTAGCTAAAAAAGTTTATAGAAACATATGCCCGGAAATGCCTTTTTCGAAATAAATTTATTTAATTATTTATTATTAATTATTTATTGATGCTCCTCTGCCCTCTTTTCGAGAAAAAATTTTAAATCTATTAGCAAGCTCGGGACAAATGTTACAATAACTGACGTAAAAATTACTTTTATTTTAAATTCTAAATACGCTCGGAAATAAGACATGCGTGGCTACATAAAATAGCATAATTTCGACAAACTATTTTAATTTCAGACCCAATTTTCGCAAAATTGTGAGGACGTAAATGTTTTTTTATAGGGGAAAATCTGCTCTATATTTTTTAATTATAAAATTTTGCTCTGTCTGCGATAATTTCGAAAATATTTGCTGAAAGCCATTTTTTGCCATTTTTTTGCGATTCGGTTGGCACTCTATACAGGTAGGTATTATTAGAAAAAACTATAAGTTTATTACTCTTGTGACAGCTTTCCAAACTGTCTCTGGTGATACAACTATTATACTTCCCCTATAGTTTAGAAGTTTAGCTAAGGCTTTCGCGTAGAGCAAATAAAACGCTAAAAATCGACGATGCTGACACAACAAAAATTGTAAACTCAGATCTCCTCCGGGAACAAAATTCTATATACCCTCCTAATATTAAGTAACAGAGGCGTCAGAACAAAAATTCACAGAAAGGTGGTTTAAAGGTCTAGATCCGGCCCTGCGTAAAACTATCCAATACCTATATTGTTTTACCAAGTCACTATTCACGTTATTCGTATAAAATACAAATCTTACCTGGGACTTCTATTGCACTAGATTCTGGTATAAATTGGGATACAGAATTTGGAATAAATGTTTGTTCCTTGACTGCATGTTTGTTAGAATGAGTTCCTACGGCATAACACGATTGCTTTAGCATCAAGAATACGTTTGGCAAATTAAACTTACCACTTTCGAATGATAGACGCCGGCATGCATCTAACATTCTTTGTGATCTCCCACCTCTATATTTCACCATTTTTCTTTTAATATAATAATAATAACATAGTAAGCTATTGATTGCAATGCAAATTATTATAACACAACCACAAACTAAACATAAAACTGTGAACTAAGGTTACGTCAAGAAAATGGCGCGTAAAATAGTTTCGGCCTATCCAGTAAAAAGGATATAAGTAGACTTAATATAATAGTGTTACTCCCGTTTAAAGGTCATAAGTGTATATAAGATATAGTTTCAGTGACCTGTAGTTTGCAAAAGTAGACATATGCCCTTTTAATTTTCTTTTTCTGTTTCGCGTTATTTAGAAAAAAAGTAATATATTAACTTATGCCTCTAAGTTTTTTAAAGATCTGTACTTAAGAATACATATGCCATTTTTATTGACACAGAACCAAAATTTTCAGGCAAATAAGTTTACTTATTGCCTTTAAATCAAACCGAATCATGTGCATTCTTAAAACACCTAATATTTTCACCCTTTTTAAGCATATTTCAGACGTAAATCTACCTATACCATTTTTACCATTCAATTCGCCTGAATTTTTTCTATAAGAATATAGTCAAATGTCAAAACTCGAAAAAAATGACTTATGACCTTTTAACTAATTGCCACAGAGTTATTGACGATTTAAAAATTTTTATTCTAATAATGCCAGACGGCTTCTAAGTTTTCTTCTCAGTTGGCCATGATAGGGAGGCCTGGCGAGAACAAAATCAATTGGTTACTATAAAAACGTAATATTTATTGTCATTTGACAATTGCCTACTAAAATATTATTTATTTATTATAGTAACTATAATAATTATTAAACTAATAATCGTGCCGGGGCGATTAAATTACACATACGAGGATTATTTGAATGTGTTTATTATCTATGAGGAATCTAACAGAGTTTTAACAAGAACATGCCAGATATTTGCTGATAGATATCGAGATAAACAGAAACCGTCACCGAACAGCGTTAAACAAATGTTGGAAAACTATAAAAATTTTGCAAACGTTAAGGCAAAAATTAATAAGAGGAAGCCCATTGTTGATAATGAATATCGAGATTGCAATTTTGGGATATTTTGCAACATATCCGATGACATCCTTAAGAAACGTGGCAAGAAAATCAGGAATTTCGAGGAACTCGGTGCATAGGATTCTGTTAAAACATAACTTCCAACCTTATTTAATATCATTAGTTCAACATCTAAAAGACACTGATTTGCCAAAAAGAGTACAGTTTTGCGAGTTTATTTTAACAATGGTACAAGATAACCCTAGATTTTTGGACAATATAATTTGGACCGATGAAGCAAAATTTACTAAAAATGGCCTTTTCAATAGACACAATTCCCATTTTTGGAGTGATTCGAATCCTTACGCAGTAAGATCGCGGAACTTTCAAGAATTCTGGCAATTTAATGTATTTTGTGCAGTAAGGAACGATGGAATAATAAAACTGAATTTTTACGAAGAAGATTTGAATGATAAGTTATACATTTCTTAAACACAAGGACTTTTTTAATGAAAAATAATCCATTTAGGTAATACTACAATAATTTGTTTTATCAATTTAGCGTAAATCCAAAATTAGATAAATCATTTAGTAAATATTATTACACAAACAAATTAAATTAAATTATTTATACAGGTCACACCTCATACAAATACTAGTCCACATACCGTAACACATCATATCTAAAAAAATATATCGTCCCAAGTTTTTTAGAAAAGTTATCTTTAGTTAGATATTTACAAAATATTTATACAGGGTACTTTAGAAAGTCATAAAATACTAAACCTTTTTTTTTTATTGAGCACTCTTCAGAATAAATTAATTGAATTTTGATGTATTTTGTTTCTTCTTAAATCAATAAATCGATGAATATTATCAAAGCATTTCTTTCCGTAAAATTATGTCTATAAACTTTTGTAGGAGAAAGATATCTGAATATTCTTGAAGAGTTGGACAACGAATATTTAAGTAATTTACCTTTGACAGAACATAGTCAAATTTTCTACCAACACGATGGCGCCCCACCACATAGGACCGTTGCAGTTACTAACTTTTTACAAGCTACGTTTTACGACAAGTGGATTGCCAACAATGGACCTTTCCTGTGGCCTCCTCGTTCCCCCGATTTGACAGTCTTAGACTATTTTATATGGGGAACGATAAAAGGAATCGTTTATTTTAACCGAGTAACAACGAAAGAGGACTGTATAGCAAGGGTAAGGGAACCGTTCGAAAGTTTATCTCCAGCTTCAATCAGAGCGGTCACCCACGAGGGATTTATTCGCAGATGCGAAAAATGTTTGGAAGTACAAGGTGGACATTTTCAACATTTATTGAAAAAATAAGTTGTGCTCTTGTGTAGACTAGACTGTAATAGGAACAGGCTTTCTTTAATTAATTTTTGTCTTCATAGTTTCAACATTTGTATAGTTTTCCAACATTTGTTTAACGCTGTTCGGTGACAGTTTCTGTTTATCTGGATATCTATCAGCAAATATCTGCCATGTTCTTGTTAAAACTCTGTTAGATTCCCCATAGATAATAAACAAATTCAAATAATCATCGTGTGTGTAATTTAATCGCCCCGGCATGATTATTAGTAATTATCAAACGACAACAAATATTACGTTTCTATAGTAACCAATTGGTTTTGTTTTCGCCAGGCCTCCCCGTCATGGCTAACTAACAAGAAAACTTAGAAGCCGTCTGGTATTATTGGAATAAAAAATGTTAAATCGTCAATAACTCAAAAACTACAAATTTTTGGAATAGACAACTTTATACAAAGTCGCCCTTATTTTAAGTGTTAAATAAGATAAAATTGTAAAAATTGGGGGTTTCCATTTGAAAAAAGTAACTTTCAACGATTTTTTAAAGAATATTTATAATGTCAGTTTTTGATCACCCTATATTTATTTATTATAAAAATATAAGCACAGGCCACTAAAGTGTACCCTTTTGGATAAGAAAGCCAACCGCAAATAAATAATAGAGACTTCGATAAGCAGATATTTATAGTTATGTCTAGACCTGCAAACGTCATTTTTTACATAAAATTCAAAATATCTCAAAAACAGTTGAACTTAGGTATAGGATATTATACATGAAATATACCTAGAATTTTTCGAGGAATCCAAAAATTACATAAGGTTGTTCCCTGTTTTCTTGTAAGCTACCCAGTGAGTTTCAGATCCTTTTTTCCCAGGTTAAATTAACCACATTCGTTTTTTCTGGATGAATGTTAGAGCCAAGCGGAAATTTATTTAGAAGCATTAATGAAGAGACTACTGATAATAAAACAGGAACTTTTACGTGACTAATAATGCAGCAGCATGTCTGTTTGAATTCATAACCTACAAATTAAATGGTAAAGAAATCGATAGAGTTCTTGATCCTGGTCGAATTAGTACTGTCAAAACACTTCTATATCTTAACGATCATGAAAGAAGATCTCTCGATATCGCAGGATGGAATTGGCCTAACGGAAGAGTGAAATTTTATGAAGTTACTACTATAAAAGTTAATGCTCTAAGGAGCATAACATAAAATCTTGATCCAAATTAAAATGAGGAAACAAGAAAGATATTTTAATGCACTTTTTAAGATATTAGGGCACTCTTTATTAAAATAGGCTAAATATTTAGCGGTTTTGGTAACTTTATAATGTAAACAAACACTAGACTCAGCTCATTCAAAAATAAAATTCACTTTAGAAATTTAAGATAAAAACAAATCCCAAAATTTCTTAAATTTAACAATTACTAATATAAATATTAAATATTTCTTTGACATATATAGGAAAAAAGCTCACACGGCTGTTATAATTGATAACTTGTCTAATTACCCTATTTCTCACAAATTAGCAGCTCTTTATAGCAATTTGCAGAGAGCATTAGAAATTCATTTAAATAATGCATGTTAAAAAAAATATCCACTGTCAAATAAATAGCAGTCAACCATCATTTGGACGAATCGTTAGTTGATAAGTTACTGCAACAAAAGAGAAACAAAAAAGTAATTAAACAACTTTTTCTTCAACCAACCACTAATAATACGGACCACATAAATACGCAGCAATAACCATCAATGACCCTATAGCCTATAAAATTCAAAACTATTTTTAAAAACATAATTATATAATCACCTTTAAATAATAATACAACAGGTAATAAACTGGTAAATAACAAAGATAAAATAGACATATTATTAAAATCAGGTATACATAAAATTGTTTGCGACTAGAAGGCCACATATGTCGGCAGAACGTATAGAAATTTTAAAACCAGACAAAAAAGACATCTCATACATTTAAGAAGTAGCTCAAAAGAATCTCAGATTGCTACCCAAATTTTAGAAATTAATCATTTATTTGATATTAACAAATATTTTAAAGTCTTGCTTGTATGTCCAAAAAATCAGAGTTTAGATAATTTGGAAATAAACTAGAAATACTTAGACGTAATACTAGTCACAATGTTAGCTTAAATTCCCAGCAAAACTTTAACAATAATTTTATTTTCTTTTTGTTTTTTTAGAACACAATAGACTTAAACTTTAGACTCATGTTTGACTATGTATAAGCTAAAAATTTGTTAACATGTTTTCCGTGTTTGTCCATTTTGTTCTTTTTTTAAATTCACTCTAAATTCAAATATTTATCAAACAATTACGATAGCATAACTACACTACATATATATATATATATATATATATATATATATATATATATATACACACACAGTGTGTCGCATATAAGATGAAGACAAGTCCATATTTTCTTTCGTTTTATAGCTAGAACTTGATAAGATACATCTTTCAACAAATTACGGTCCAATTTCGTTTAAAAACCCCACCTACTAGGACCTTGCAAGTAGTCCCAATTTTCCATATTTTGCTTCGCGATAAAGACCACAAAAAAAGTCATTAGAAAAAGTTGTTCGAAATGTAATTCTAACCTACTATACCAAGTTTCAGCGATAAATTCGCATTTTACTTTTTCACAAAATTTGGATAATTACGGATCAGACCCGGTATAATTCCGGTGTTTATTTTTACTTTCTATTTTAAAATCCGATGTCAGATTTATTGAAAATTTAACTGCTAATCTTGTTTTAAAAGTATTTATTGCATAACAAGGAAAATGCTATTCAGTATTTAAGTTTAACAAAAAAAATCAAAATAATTAAGCTTTTTGGTGCAGAAAAGTAGCACAAGAGTTTAACGTAAGGCAAACAGTGCGATTAAGCGAAATCATATTTATCACGAAACTGAAGCCGCTTTATTTGAATAAACTTTTTTACGAAATGGCAGTGTGCTAAAAATCGTTAAATAGTAATAGTAGAGGGGATTGGGGGGTTAGTCTCGCTCCCCCCACCACTTTTTTCATTGGTCTCCCACTTCCCGCGCCTGTCCCTGCCACGCCTACTTGACTCTGCTTGATTCTGATTGGTCTTCCCCACTCTTACGTGTGCATCCGGAGGGAAATGTTTTATTTAAGCGCTAGCAGCCAACTTAACAGATCAATTCATTTTCATCTCTTAAATTTAGTCAGATGGGTTCGTTGAATACAGTACCTACCGAAGATATTATTGAACGTGTTGGTGAAGTTATTTGTTTAGCACTAACGGCGCCATTGTGGGACATTTCGGTGGGTGATCTAAAATATATTCCTCTTAATTACTTAAGATTTGTAGAGTCAGTGGAGTTGTTACAAATTTGAGAAAAGCTACCAGAACGCTATAGACGTGACAAGAAATTACAGTTAAATTTACCGTGTTATACTCATCATAACCAAGAGGGTGACTGTATAGATGGACCACCGCGATCTATAAAAAGGTGTTGTGGTCATGTGCAAGTTAGTGAAAGCTGTTAAAAAGTTAAGTAAAGAATTCTACTTGTTATCATTTTCTTATTGTCAGGATTCTATGCAAAGCAGACCACAATGGTGTCATTATTACGAGAAACTATCGAATGAGTATGCGAGTGCTGCATCTGCATGTGACAAATATTGTGAAACATTAGATTTAATACAACTTATTCATGACATAAGGGGATTGGGATTTGGTTATCATCTTCTTAAATTGAAAAAATATATTGAAGATCCCGTTCTAGTGAAAGACATTTTAAAAGAGGAAGAACTTTTAGTGCAATCATGGAGGAAGTTGTTAGAGAAATGTATGAAGAATTCATAATGTCTAAAGCTTGCTCTGAGTTTTTTGCGGACAAAGCAGTGAAGCTCAAAACATTACTGTTTATTTGCACTATATGGAACATGCAGAATTATGTGAACTAGCTGTTAAGGCATGTATAGATTTTCTTAAAAGTAAAAATGAAAGAAAATGTATTCATGATTTAAAACAATTAGAGTTAAGCGAACATATAATATGTATAAAGGAATATTTAACCAATAAAACAAATATATTTTAAAACGAATCGTTTTATTTCATAAAAAAATAGTTATACAAATGAAAAACATTTGCTAATGCACAAAAACATGGATTTTTCTGATGATAAAAGCAGCATGGTTCCAATTTCTGTAAAGCTGGCTGTTCATCAAATTCAATAACTGGTTTTTGAGAATATTTTCTGACAAACTCCGCCTTTTCTTCACCCTTAACATAGATAAAGTCGACTTTTTCGGTTAAATTTCTGATAACATCTCGACATCTATGATAAGGAGTAAATCCTTCATCCCAATCGATACAATGATGATTGTTCATTAGCCAAATAGCGTTGCTGTATAGTTTTGATGGTAAATGATTCATAGGAAAGGGCGCTTTAAATATGTGGTGGCTGATTTTAAACCCATCGTATGCTGCCAATTCTTTAACAATTAACTTATTGTTCTCCACTTTAAATCCTTGTATATCTACAATTACTTTCATATCTTTAAATAATGAAATTTTTTTACCATTTCAAATTTTAATTGGTATTCTTCTATCTGTTTCTTTAACTCTCGTAATTTGTGTTGAAAAATGATTAACCGATGCATATAATCCATAATGAAAGAAATTTCTTTGTGTCATGCTATAAATATTAAAACTGACGCATGCGTATTAAAGTTGTTTAACTATTTTTGTTAGAGGATTATAGCTAAATATTTTATCGTGGAGGATGAGACAATAAACAGAGGTATTTTTTTGAATATTTTCATTTGTTTCAAATTCAACTCTTATAACTACAGAACCACTTTGAAGCGATTCCTTCTGATGAGAGCAATCAATGTGTGAAATAGGCGAAATTGTCTTAAATTTTTCAGGCGCAAAAATTGGTTCACTTGTCAATCCATAGTAAGAATTTCTAAAATTGGCAAACATTTCATATAGAGCAGAAAATTTGTTTTCTTTAAAATTTAAATATAAATCGTGATATGGATATCTCTCAGAATTTAAAAAAATTCTTATGTTTGTTAGGTCAACGTTATCAAATTGACTCATGTCCTTTTTTAATTTTCCTTTTCGATCTACTTGGAAGGCAATAACAGCATGACGGGGCGTCTCCAGTTTACTAGTTGTTTTTACAGGCCATGTATGACGCGTTGCTTCAGGTAATTCGGAATATTCAACACATTCCCAGCTTCGAAATCCTAACAATATTTCCTTGTTTGTTTCTAATATTTTCGTTAAGGAAAGTTGTTGAGGAATATCTACCTCGATATGTGGCACTTTCCAATACAATTTTTCAATCGTTACTTTTGGAGTAGGAAGTGCTAATGTTTTGGGTCCCGTATCATCTATAAAGAGCACAGCATCTAAATCATTACTTGCTCTGATAAGTACTAATTCTTGCTTCATATTTAAAATAATTTTTTTATAATCCTCGAAGAATCCAAGTAGCATCTTTAGGGGTATCGATACATTAAATTTACCTTTATTATCTACCAAAATTCTGTCTGCTTCATTTCTGTTGGGAAACCACCCAGCATTGTGAAGCTTTACGCTTTCATTGTTATTAAAAGATAAATATCCTTTGAGTGTTGATGTTAAACCAACATTTCTTACAGAGTCTACAGTTACTCCATTTAATTCATAACGTATTTCTCGAAACAAAAACGCAATACCATTGTTGACAAATCTTAATTTTTCTGTATATTTTCCTTCTTGATTAGCGAGATTTCCTTCTATATATAGAATACTTTCTGAAGGTAATGTGTACGTGTCTAATTCTTGGATTGGAATACGTATTTCATCATTATAATCAAATTTTGAAGAAATGAATGGTTGATAGTTATGTAATTCGGAGCCAATTACAGAGTTGTCAACATATAGACTTTCATTAACGTTTAAAATATCCATTATTTAAAACTTTAAAACCCAACGATTTCAGAAACTGATGGTTTTTTGTTGTTAACCGTTTGATGTTTTTGGAACTACTAACTTTGTGGTTAAGTTTTTCTTTTTTATAAGAGTTACTTACGGTAATGGGTTCAAATTTAGATACAAATGGTCTATTATATCTAATAACCATTGTTGTTAGTTTTTAAATGTAATCTTACGGTAATGGTTTCGTTTCTGAAATTTATAAGGTGACAGTCTTGATCAATTATTTTTACAGTAATGTTGTTGATGGTTTGAACGCTAATTGGAAAGTATAATATAGGTAATGGTGATTCCACTATTTTATACCCTGGTGGTACCGTTGGAAAAAATTGGTGAATTATGTGAACTGGTTTGCCATTGTTAAATGAACCTACACAAATGTTACAATCAATACAAATAGCATTAACCTTGGAAATATTTACAACATTGTCAGATTCACTCCATTCATGAGGCTTAATTTTCCGTTTATTAAAACCTAAAAGGTTTCCTATCGAATCATCTTTTGTGAAATCAATGTCTTTACTGCATTTTAGGGTATTGAGATTTGTCGTTAATCTAAACGAAGAGGGTTCTATAGTAAAAATTTCATGCAGTTTGTTATTTATCAATGTACTTAAGTCTTTTATGTCATAAGTTCCATCCGGAATAACAATCACTTTACCATCTACGTAAATTTTATTGTTTCCATCCTCTATATTAGGGATACTCATAAATGACTCAAAATCAGCTAAACCTAATAAATATTGCTTGTCGTCATCCAAATAGATGGGAGGATTAAAATCAGATGATAAAATAGAAGAATTCCCTGTAAGCGTAAATGTTGTAGACATTCTGTTAATTTTTAAGAAATGCCGTAATAATTTATTTCATGTGCTTATATAGAAAACTAAGAGCTAGCTGTCCACAATTAGAGTTATTAAATTTTTGTTTGACCTCATAGGTGTAATATATATTTACACCCTTACTTGTATTAAAATATTGGATCAACTCAAGAGGTGGTTTGAGATTACCATAACTATCAAAATACACGACATCTTTTTGCTTTTTTATGTTTAGCTACCCAATGAGAACCATCATTTTTTTCACTATCCAAATTAACAATACCAGTTTCTTTTTGTCTAATTTTTCGCGGGAGATTATCACGCATAAAAACACCTCTAAAGTTAGGTATCTCTAAAATGTTTGCATATTTTATTATATCAATATTTGTTAAAGCTCTTTGCGGAAACTTTATTTGAGCTTTTTTTTTAATGTTTTTTTACGGAGCCCCCTTTATAGGGCTTAATGAACAATCCTTTTCCTTTTCTATATGGCTTTACAAATAGACCTTTTCCGGCTGCAACGTTTTCCATGGCTTTGTTATGACGTTGAGTTTCTTCAAGTAATTGTCTTGATGCTTTTACATCATTAACAGCTTTAGCAATTCCGGCTGCACCACCTCCCAATGCACCGAGGGCACCCAAAATTGGAAGCAAAAGAGGTAAAAATCCACCAATTTTTTTTGGAGTTTTTATAACGAGTTTTCGTTTGTATGTCTTAACACCCATACCAAACTTTTTTTTCCTTTCATAATACCTGTAACCATCAAAGCTGCAGTTTTTTCACCCAGCGATGAATCCTTAGCCTTTACTCTTTGCCAAGCCTTATCTGCTAAAATCTTATCTGCTTCGTGTCTGTTTGATAAATTGTTAGATTGCGAGTACGCTATGTCATGATCTTTACAAGCATCGTCTAAAGGATTTATGCCACTATCCCCCCTACTTAATCTTTTTTCCAACTTTGTTCCCGGACCGCAATAGTTATAACCAGGAATGTGTAGTTCAACAGGTAGACTATTAATAAGTTTATTTACTAAACCCGTACCTTTCTTCTTGCTCTTCTTATTGGATGTAATCGAGTAAGGGTTGTGTATGATCATTTTATAGTTTTTGTAAACTGAGTCGATAGAGCTGCTCGTCTTCTATAAATAGTAAAACGGGCAGCAAATTGACTTGGCTGTTTTTTTTTATAAATACATATTATTTAGAATGTTATGTCAGTTATTGCTGACGATGTGGATTGAAAAGCAAGCTTTTTCTTTACCTATTAAAAACCATGATGAAAAAATCTTAAACAAACCATTTAAAAAACATGGCGATCTCTTTGGTGGTGAATCAAAGAGATGTCTTGTTGTAGGAGCATCAGGGGTTGGCAAAACGAACTCCATTCTCACATTACTTGAACATCCAAACGGAATCGAAAATATTTATTTATACTCAAAATCGTTACATCAACCCAAGTATGAGTATTTAAGAAATTTGCTAAAACCTATTAAAGAGATTGGTTATTTTGAATATGACAATGATGAAAATATTATATCCCCTCACGATATTAAACCAAATTCAGTTATTATATTTGATGACATTCCATGTCAGAATCAAACTGTTATAAGGGACTATTTTACATTTGGGAGACATAAAAATACGGATTGTTTTTTCATTTTTCAAGGTTATTCATCAATTCTCAAGAGGCTTATACGTGAAAATGCAAATCTCTTAATTTTATTTAAACAGGACCTAACTAGTTTAAAACACATATATAATGACCATTGCATGATGGATATGACATTTGAGAAATTTAAAGCTCTCTGTGAACACTGTTGGAAAGAAGACTACGGTTTCATTGTAATCGATAAGGACTGTCCCTTAAATTCTGGCAGATATAGAAGCAGGCTCGATTCATTCATACACTTATAAACATGGATAAACGACTAGCAAGAGAGTTAGTTAAATCAAGAAGAGCAGTAAAACAAAAATATCAAGCATTAAAGTCAGAAGCCTCAATGACTCAAAGCCAATTAGAGAAAACATATCAACCGATAACACAACCACTACAGCAATTAATTTCAATTATTGCAAAAACGGAACCAACTGACATAAAAGAAGAACCTCATACTTTTAAGGAATTTTATAGTACTTCTACTCCAACAAGGACAGCTAAGAGAAAAACCGGGAAAACTCCCGTTTTACCCACTGAGTTACCATCATTTTTTGATAGGAGTATTGCATCTACTAGTAATTTCCCTACCATTCAAGAAACAAGCACAGTAGCTGAAACTACACCCCCATCGGGTGATAGTACTGTAGAGAATTTAAATATCTCTGATATTTTAGAGCAAACTAGACAAACAATTCAACAATATGTTGACACTCCAGGATATAAAGATTGGTTGGAAGATTTTGATGAATTGCCAAGAAAATATATCGATGAAGGAGTTAGGGATACAAGACATATATTTGATCACAATTATTGTTCATGATTTGGAAACAAACAAATTTCTTTTAGGGACAACAATGAAACCAGTTGAAATTATTAATAAAAATATAAAAGTTGAGGGTGTAACCTACAAAGGCACTCCAGGTTTATACGAACTACTTTTTAAAAAAGAGCCTATTGGTTACAAGAAAGAAGACTTAGATCATTATATGGACATTCTAGCAAGAACTAAGGCATATCGCAGAAATCACGACCGTAATGAGCAAGTTCAAGGTAACGGTTCAGTCAAATATGTAACTATTATAGGACCGTACTTACAAACCAAAGGGGTAACGAAAACAAGAAATATTAAAACACCTGCAAAAAATCTCATAGAAGCATTTAGTAGACCTAAGGCTTCATATAGGCAAACAAAGCAGAAACTAGGAATGGGGATATTGAACCTTAACAAAACAGATACGGACTATGTATATTGGGACAACATCAACGAACTTGTTGATAGACTTAGACTTTTAATGGCTTCTCGGGTTGCCGGGCATACTGCACATAATAATGAAATAATCTCAATTATTGAAGAACTACGAGAAGCCAAAGTAATTCTATAAATAAAAGTTTTTGAAGTAAAAAGCAACAGTTGCATATTATATATTGAGTATGTCGGTAAATAAATTTGGAACTCATATCCTAAATGCCAATGAAGACTTATATTACTTTTGCATCCTTCCCAAGGTTCTTGGACATTCGACAAAATCAATTAATCTACCGAATGGTGAAACAAGACGTTGTTTTACTATTAGCGGCGATGAAACTACTTTAGCGTTTCCATTTCCAGAAGCAGACGTGATAAAAGTTCACTGTAGTAAAGACATAGATTTCATCATAAATAACAATATATTTAGTTCGATTGAACTATTAGGTCATAAACTCGGTAATGGTGATAATATTTCTGTTGTAAGATCTCTTAAATATTCTGCATCACCTGGAGTGTTATACGCAGGATTGGTTTTAAAGTGTAAGACTGAAAATGAATAAAATTAAGGAGGATGTCGTTAATGAATTGCATAGACCCGCTAGAAGAAATTTTAAACGAAGACGAGTAATCGTAAAAGGGCGTAATGATTTGTTTCAAGCAGATTTAGTTGAAATGCAACCTTACTCAAAATTTAATAGAGGATATAGATATATATTAGTGTTAATCAACACTTTTTCTAAATTCGTTTGGGCACTACCTATTAAAACAAAAACTGGTAAAGAGGTGGCTGCAACAATAAAAAAAAATCTCAAAGACTTAAAAGAAGCCCCTAAACACCTGCAAGGCGTTCCAAAAAATATACAAACAGATAAAGGAACAGAATTTTATTCCAAAGATTTTCAGAAGCTAATGAAACAGTTTAAAATCAATCACTATAGTGCTTTTTCTGATTTGAAAGCAAGTATCGTTGAGCGAGTGAACCGAACATTAAAGAATAAAATGTGGAAAAAGTTTAGTCTTCAAGGAAATTATAAATGGTTAGATATATTGCCTGAAATTGTTAGTGTGTACAATAATACAGTACACTCTACAATTGGTAAAAAACCTAATGCTGTTAATAAGGGAAATGAAAAAAATATATTGAAATCATCATTTACTCATATGAAAACAGTTGATCCCGATTTAAAAAAAATTAAAGTTGGTGACTTTGTTCGTATAAGCAAACACAGAGAATTTTTTTCTAAAGGGTACACACCCAACTGGTCAAATGAAATTTTAAGAATAAAAAAGTTACAACTTACAAATCCTACAACCTATTTACTTGAAGATGAAAACAAATCAGAAATTCAAGGAGGCTTTTACGGAAAAGAATTACAAAAACTCAGACATTCAGACATATACTTAATAGAAAAAGTAATAAGAAGAAAAGGAAATAAGGTGTTAGTTAAATGGTTGGGATTAGACAAAACACATAACTCATGGATATTAAAAAAGGATATTTTGTAAAATATTCATCAATAAAACACATTTTTTTTATATTACTATTGTTTTATTTTATAATCATATTTAACATATTATTTAAAACAGGTTTTAAAATAATTTCACATAATTCAATTCGTCTTTTAAAATGTTGTTGGTCTACAAACTCTTGAGGCGACATACGAGATTTTCTATATGCAAACGTCCATGCATGCATCGTATGAAGTTGATTTTTAGTTTCATCAAAACTTACTGATTTCTTCATAATATTTTCTTTCTCTTAATTTTTGTTCGAGCTGGATTGGATGCATTAGTAATAATTCCAGCATTGTACAAACATTCTCACTATTGGTGTTTTCACTTGGCGACAGAGTATCATATACTTTTTGAAGACAATTGATTTCGGAAAACAGACTATTCTTAAAAATGTCGAAGTAACTGTTAAATTGCTGTTTTTGTAAAATATTTAATCTGTATTCGATTAAAGGTATTTGTTCCCATAATCTGCACACAGTTTCATTTCCAAAACAGACGTAATCATCATGTTTTGTAATCCTCACTATTGGCATTTCACCAAATTTCTCAAAAAGAATGGACATATTTTTCAAAAATATAGTTTCTTGAAAGGCGTTTGATGAGAAAAAGTAGTTCGTTATAACACCCTGATATTTTAGTAGGTCTTTCCAATCATCTTTACTTAGAACAATAGATTGGTTCTTGTTTCCACCAAATTCAACACATGGCGTAAAATCACTTTCTAAACACAAACCAATATTCACAAACTTTGATTTGGATTTATTTAAAGGGTACTGTTTACAATTTACTATGGTTTGTTTTTCGATAGAATGTATAGATGTTTTAAACACATTGGACGTTACTCTCTGAGGGCTGAACATTATTAGACCGTAGAATATAGAAACTAACTAAATAATGATTTGCAGCACATTTTTATAGTCTACTGTCCCCTCCACTTAAATGGAGGAGGGAGATTACTTAACGTTGGAGGAGATAAAAAATTAAACTACAAAAAAATCAAATACTAAAACTTTTAATTCAGGTTTTCAAATACATTACAAAAGCAACGAATGATGAAATAATTGATATTAAAGTCAGAAACAATAATATTATATAAAAATATACATAATTACAATTATGTTTTTTATGAACAAATTCTATCCATTCTGAATAAATGACAGGCTTTTTATCAAAGAAATATTTAATTTTTATATAATTATTAACACTTAAATCATTTTCTGAAATATTATAAGTAAACAAATGTGGGTTTCCATCTATGTAAATCATTCTCATTTGCTTATAACAATCAGTTTCAATTTTATTCTTATTGATGCACACGTCGGCTCTAATTGTGTTAGGAATATGATTAACATATAGTATTCTGCCAACAAGGGAGACTAACACGACTAATGAAGTAGTAGTCATTGTTCTAAAATAACTAAATAATACTGTTTGTTACAACATTTTATATATTCACACAAATTAGTGAAACAGATCATCAATGAAACAAATTTTATAAAACTTGACAACTTTAACTTCCTTTTCCAATTTCAAAACCGGATAACAATTGTGTATCAAAACCACTTTTATTGCGAGTCTCTTCTAAACATAGTCTTTTAGATTTGGGTTCTTGTTCAGATTGTAAAATAGATAAATTTTTAATCATTGATTCTATATTGACAATATCTTTGTGACCCCATGCTAAAGTGTTTGTGGTATTTGAAAGACGATATCTTTTATCGTCATGACTTGTCAAGGCTAGTTTGTTAATCAAATTCGTATAAATATTGTGTAGATGTGACTTAAAAACATACATTGTGCAGTATACTTTTTGACCTTTTTCCACAACATCTTTATAATCTGATAAGTTTAATTGTTTTTGTACGGCCGATTTACGAATACCTTTTGCCTTTTTATCTAAACTATCTTTGGTTTTTACACAGTATGCCTTAGCACCGGTACCAAAAAAACTTTCTAAAGGTACACCTTTATATTCATCCTTAAATTTACCAACCACTGATGTGGATATCGGCATATTATGAATATTTGGTTCAGGATAGTTAGAGGTGTCAAATTGATCCAGATTTTGCTTCATATCTTCATAAAAATTTTCCGTTTCAATTTCTAGTATTAAAGAATCAGTATCAGTGTACAATAAACTTACATTATCTCCATATTTTCATTTTAAATACCCGTAATAAAAATCATACATTACAGTTTTTACAATATCCAATATACTCATTCCAACATAAATGGGCTTATTATATTCGATACATATCTTTTGAAGTTGAATAGCTACTAGATTTTCTGAAAAAAATTTTTAAATCTTTAAATTGAGGTTTTGCAATTAATTTCTCAGCACTTAATTTGTTTCGCTCTCTCTCCCATTGAGTTACTAGCTTAATATCTACTCGGTTATCGACATTCTCCATAGTTTTACCAAAAATACTGTTATTTGCCAATTTGTACGAATTTTTTTCCAATTTATTTTTTGAAGCATTTCGTAAATTAGTATTTAAATCAATATATTTAGCTAACCATGGCGATTGTGTAAATTTAATTCCCCTGTGTATTTTGAGAAGTTTAAGTCCAAATTTTAAGCTTTGCTTCAAAGCACGATAATGAAGAACATAATTGTACTTATTATTTAAATTGGGAATTAGTTTAGAAAACTTGGAAATTGGTGGCTTAAATTGTTCGGGACAGAGCGGAAAGTCGTTATGGCTTTCATGTAAATTCTGAGGATATTCTAAGTCAACTTCAAATACATAACTCGTAGATGATGTATCTGAAATATTTAAAATATTAAGTTCATTAATTTCGTCCTCAGATAGCCAAACAAAGTTTTTTTCTGGCAAATACTGTTTCATTGCAAAACCATACAAATTTGTTGCATCTAAATAGGCAATATATTTTGTTGGATACTTAGGATTGAAATTATCAAGAAAAGGATTATTTGCCTCCGATTTTCGAGCTGAACAAGTACTAACTCCCCCGCGAACCCCCCTTTTGAAGAAATGAAGCATATCTGGATCAGTCAATAATTCCAATTCTACATTTGTAAATTTCATCATAGCATCCCAACACATTGAAGGGCTTGTTACATAGTTCACGGGATCTAATTTATAAGTTTTATAACAAGTATTTCTATAATTTTCAAAAACATCGGCTAAAAGGAGAACGTCAGATTTCAAATATATATCTGAATATTCACCTATCGTGGAGCAATTGAATACATTCTATACCTCTTTAGCTCTAATGTAATCTTCATTACTAATATTTTCATCAAATAAGTCATTATAAAATTTATCAATATCGGGCAAAGATTTATCATCCAACTTTTCGTAAGAGTCAATATATGAATAAGGAAAAACTCCTTTTTGCCTAACATATTTAAATTGCTCTGCGTCTGAAAAATGTTTCCTAATTTCAAGACATTGAGAATTATCTAAAATATTAGATAGTGATTCAAGAGATTCTGGTAAAAACTGAAATGAATCTATAAATCGTAAATTTAAGTAAACTATCTTTTTATTTTTAGAGTCATACGTGTTTACCATAATTTTTTTACTAAAAGAAATATATTTTTCTTTGTTTTGAGCAATAACGCTAATTGATTCTTTATTGTTACATAATGACTTAATAAATAGATGAGAATCGTAATTCTTTAGATTATGAAAAATTATTGGAATGTAAGTTGGAGGTATGAAATGTAAATTACAAATAGAATGAGCAGCGCCCCTATAGTTACCGCTAAAATGACAGTGGTCCTTACATTTTTTAAAATTTCCGTCTGAAAAAGGTTTTTCACATATATAACACACAAATGCATTTTCAAATTCTTTTTGTTGCAAACTAGTTAACTTATTCATAGGCTTTTGATTTCTAAAATAATTGTTAAAAAGATTTTTCACATCAAGTTCAATATATTCTATAAACTTTTCAGCACAATCAGTTCCACGATAAAGTTTTAAAGATGTGAGATTATTATCAAATGATGATTTAATGTAATAAGCGAACGAATATGGCACATGTTCAGCAGTTTTAACTGTATAGGAAGTTGTAGGATCAAGCTTTTCGTTTTCAACGTTTTTTAAATAGCACTCGAAATCAGCATCAATTACAAAAGGTGCTTTATACTGCTTTTGAATATTTTGAAACTTTAATATGTTTTCTGGAATTTGATTTCCAAACTTATCTAAAATAAGTTCATCTGAAGGATATTCAATACGAACAGATGTGCAATCATATTCTAAGTGTCTTTGTAATTTTGCGTAGGTACCAAAATATTGTAAACATCCTTCACACAAATTTTTTCTACATTTCTTTTTTGACAGTTGTTTAAAAAGTAATTTAGATAAATCTTTTATCCAACAATAATGACTATTACCATCATCAGAAGTATTTAAAAGTAGATTGATATGTAAATTCTTTTTATGTCTATTATAGTGTAATGGTCCTACAATCTCATTTACATATACTCCATTTCTAAAAAATTTCTCAACCCCATAGACATTTATGGATAAATTATTTTTGTTTTCAAAAGTACTTATCTGCTCTAATTTAACTGGAAAATTAATACCTGTAAAATCAAAGACAGTTCTGAAGTCCGGGTACGAGGAAGTTTTCCTAGGGTCACCTGAAGGTTTACATATTGCTGATACAACGGCATATGCAAAACAGAAATCATCTTCATTCAAAATGTTTACCAAACTACCTCGGAACTCTGGAATTGGAATATAAGAGTAGCCACATAAAGGATTGTACTTGTTGATGTTTACTTCTAAATGGAGAATTTGTTGTAAAATCCAACCTGCAATTTAAAGAAGAGATAATTAGTATTTATTAAAAGAGACTGTTGTAAATTAAGATAAATTGAAGCAATAGCGTTTGAAATTTAACATTTTTGCAAGTAATTATTAACTTACCAGAATCTCGTTCGGGTAGTTCATCTGCTTTGGTTGTTAGAATTTTGAATAGTTCGTCATAGAGATTATTTAAATCAGTCGTCTCAGTCACGTTATGGAAGGCTGTGTTGAATGATTTAACGGATGTAGACTTCAAAACTGGCGAGTAGTAGATACCAAATAATTCTGCATTTATCTTAACGCATCTATATAATTGCTGTTGCTGGCGAATTAATGTTACGACTTTCTCGGAAATTTCTTGCTGAAACTTTTTAAGGTTGACATGCATTTTGGGTGAGTAAACCTTGTATGCAGCAATTCGACTCTTAAAAGCACTTCTAATAAGGTCTATTCCACTTCCATATTTAATAGTACTTTTGCTTTTGTGGACATTTGTTCTTAGATGAGAGTTCCAAGCATTAAAATTAATATCAGCTTTACAGTCTTCGCAATAGCGAGTTGCATTATTCCTGAAGAATTTTGCATCAACTGAAACAAAAAATAATTTTTTTTTAATTCACTATAATAATTTATATGCAATATAACATAATGAGCGGCGTAGCAAGATGGGGGAGAGGACTGACCACCTGCCCTGCCCCTGGCCGCTTAGTGAGTCAAGCAAAAAAGATCATTGAAATAGCACAAAACAAATTTTATTGTTTTTCTTATATTTTAATTTATCCTAATTCTTAGTAAATAATGTAAATATACTTACTATTGATTAAATACTTATCCGGATTATGATTTGTGTCTCTTTTTAAACATGATTCTTTAATGTGTCTTATGACATTTCGTCTCTGTGTAAATTCTTTTAGACAAAGTATGCAGAGAAGGGTCATTTTGAACTGGATATTTATAGGTTTAGTTTCTCTTTAAATAAGGAATTGTGAATTTAAATTTAAAAGTTTGCGCTTACGTGTTTTTTTTTTATTTTTAAAACATTTATTTACCACTAAGATTTACCACCAAAGCAAGGATTTTTCATAAAAATATTACCTAAATTTAAAAGAAGCTCACCCTGTCTATGAATTATTTTTTTAAAAGTTGAGCAAGTAAAATTACTCAAATTTTTACATTCATTCAAATTGAAATAGTTGTTTACCATTGATTTGAACGTCGCACAACCACGTCTTTGATCTGTTTTTGATAAATTTTGCTTTGGTTTTAAATCTAAAAATTTGTTTAATTCACTTCTGTAGGGAGTTTTTAATGAATTGCTGAGTTGGGTTGTAACAACGGCCCCTGATTTTTCGATATCATCGGTTTTGATTTTTTTCATTACATTTGTTTCGTCGTCAGAAGATTCAGAAGCAGAACGTTTTCGTTTGTTCTGAACTTCTTTATATTCGACAATTTCACACGAATTGAGGTGAGGTTTCGGTGGACTATGGTTGCAATTTTGAACAACATTGTACACCTCCACATCACCTACAATTTCGTTACAGGTTTGGTCGAACACCGCTATCGATTTTTGGTGGAAATGTAATTTAGGAGCTGGTTGGTATTCCTCCCTGATTATTTTAACCTCAATAACGGTCTCTGTTGAATCTTCTGACGACGAAACAGAAATTGGTGAGTAGACTTTTTGCTCTACCTGAAATTTATTTTCACCCTCAACTCCCTGAAATTCATTTTCACCCTGTTTCCCCTCAACTCCCTGGCTCGAATAAACATCATTGACCAACATTTCAAACTTTTGATTTTCTAAATTAATTTCCTCCTCATTAACAGTGAAATATTTTGAGGAGGCCTCTCTAAGACTGTCTAATGATTCATTGACTGGATTAATATCTGAATTAAATTCCCCAAAGCTCGCTATTTCTTCAAAATTTATTGTTGAAATCAGTTCAGGGTGAACTGCATTATTTTAATTGTTAAAAATTGTAACTAAATTGTTTATAATTGTAGCGTCATCGATATCACCAATTTCTGATTGAGTATTATCCATGTTCTCATTAAAATATTTTTCTAACGCGTCCGGTTTTAATTGACACAAATGACAATCCATTAAATCATGGACTGGGCAAGCCTCTTCCAAATCAAATAAGGTAAAATCAAATTCAAAATCAAAGTCAGTTAGAGAATTCATAGTGGTAAAAAATATAAATCAAACCTGCAAAAATCACAAAACGAAAGAAAGCTGTAAACTAGATCACACAATGTAGGATAAATTTTCAACACTCAAAACATAAAATTTAGGAGTAGGATAACTAGGGATTTGCAGTCTAAAAGGCACGAAAACACAATTACACAAGAGAATTCACCGCAGACACTTAGAAGCACGATAGGAACTGGCGTACAAGAAATACGACTTTCAACTGACGGTACATGTAAACTCGAAAGCCGCTTAAAACCACTTCTTCTTAAGTCACGCCCACTGGCAAGGTTGGTGGCTGGTACAGCGTGGTACCAAGGTCAACTGGTGTCAAATACCTCCCGACGTGAACTCGGCAACTATAAATTCTTTTTTTTTTTTTTTTTCCAACTCGGTTTTTTTTTTTTTTTTTTTTTTTTTTCCAACTCGTTTTTTTTAATTTCGTTACTTTTAAAAATACTGATACTACAGTAAGAATGAATTGCTCTGTTGGCTGCTAACACTTAAATAAAACATCTCCCTCCGGATGCACACGTAAGAGTGGGGAAGACCAATCAGAATCAAGCAGAGTCAAGTAGGCGTGGCAGGGACAGGCGCGGGAAGTGGGAGACCAATGAAAAAAGTGGTGGGGGGAGCGAGACTAACCCCCCAATCCCCTCTACTAGTAATATAGGTAAAAATATATGATGCACGTATCTAAGAAGCAAATCAAAATAAGTCCTCATGGTCTACGACCTCTAGGTACTGATCCATAATTATCCAAATTTTGTAAAAATGTCAAAATACGAATTTGATGCTAAAGTTTCGTATGTTTTGTAAGAAGTAAATTTTGAACAACTTTTTTAATATCTTTATCGTGAAACAAAGCAACTATGGAAAATTTGGACTATTTGCAGGGTCGCAGTAGGCGGTCCTTTTACGCGAAATTCATTCTTGCATAAAAACCCTGCCTACTACGACCTTGTTAGTAGACTAAATTTTCCATATTTTGCTTCGCGATTAATAAAAAAATGTTCATAAAAAAAAGTTGTTCAGGTTTTAATTTTAAGCCACTATTCCAAATTTTACAGCAAAATTTTTTTTTACCGTGAATAATTATTTATCATACTCTGCACAGATCGAGTTTTGATGCACTATTTTTAAATAAACTGCCGTGAAATAAAAAAGAAGATTTTAAAAATACATAAAACACTATTATTTATTTAACAGAAAATAGAATGTGAATTTAAATACATTTACTAAATATAAAAATTATCGAATATATCCTTTTTTATTAAGCCGCCTCCAACACTTACACATTTTCAATTATCTTGCGGTTATGTTCAGCAACTCTCCTTAATTCACGTATGCTCATTCCATTGCAGGCTTCTCTAATTTTTGTACGAAGCTCCTCTTTATTTCGTGATGTTGTTTTGTACACCTTGTTCTTGATGTGTCCCCAGATATAAAAATCTAGCGGCGATAAATCAGGGGACCTTGAGGGCCACTGTTCATAGGGACTAATTCTGCCTATCCAACGTTAATGTTGATTTAACCATCGGCGTACCACCCTAGCGTTATGGATTGAGGCACCATCCTGTTGAAAGTACATTTCTCGACGCAGATTTAAAGGC
Source organism: Kuschelorhynchus macadamiae (assembly GCA_030620095.1). NCBI lineage: Eukaryota > Metazoa > Arthropoda > Insecta > Coleoptera > Curculionidae > Kuschelorhynchus > Kuschelorhynchus macadamiae. Next base: position 150,636 of record JAUTXW010001202.1, on the reverse strand, counting down.
AACTCTTCAATAATGTCCCAATGTTCATTTTCATAAAAGTTGAGTAGCCGTTCAGCGTTTAAAGTTATTCTTTCACCTTATATTCCGGCACATCCATTGACTTTTTCTGAATATTGCTATTTGCAGTTGATACTCCAATGGGGATTTTCTGTTTCCCAGTGTTTAAAATTTTCTGACGAAACTACCCCATTGGTAGTAAAAGTTGCTTCATCGCTATACATAATTTTTTTTAGAAAATTTCGGTCATTTAGATAATTTTCTTGGACCCGATAACAAAATTCTAGTCTCTTGTTCTCATCACCTTCTTTTAGCGTATGCAAAAATTTTGGCTTGTAAGGTTTTATTTTATTACGTATGAAACAACTCCTTTCTTTTATCTGAAATATTTAATTGCAAACCTAGAGGTCGTAGACCAATTCGAGGATTATTTTGATTTGCTGCTAGTATACGTGCATAACTAACATACTTACCCTCGATTTCTACGTAGATGACTAATTAATGGTTTTTTTGAATATATTTCCGGTTTCATTCAAAAGTTTATTCAAAGCGGATGCTGTTTCGTGATGTATAGGATTTCGCAGTGGATGTCTTGCATTAAATTATCGTGATACTTCTCCGCAATTTCGATTATTATCACCAACTAATTTATTATTTTCAATTTTTTCTTTTAAACTTAAATTTTGTACTGGCATTTTTACTATTATGGAATAATCAATTTCATAACAATATCAGTAAACACGCTGTCATTAGCTCCGGCGAATATAGAACTAAGATTTTGTCTTCATGGCTATCTTGATAAATTTAAATCAAAGCCGATGCAGTTCCGTTATAAATAGGATTTTGCAGTGGATGTCTTACGTCAAATTCTTGTTTTACTTTTACGCAACTTCATTAACATTTTATTTTTATTAGCTGCAAATGGTTTACTTTCAATTTGTTTTAAATGTTGAAATGGCATTTTTATTATTATGAAATATTAAATTTAATATATTATATATATATATATATGTCCGTGTTTGTTGTCCATTTTGTTCTTTTTTTAAATTCACTTTCAATTCAAATATTTACCAAACAATTACGATAGCATAACTACACTTGTCCACTACCATCTACTGTCCACTAATATATTAATAATTAGATTTAAGAAGATAAATATTTGTTTTGTTTCACCTTGTTGGTTTTCTTTGTTTGTTTTGTATGTACACTATTAATTCAAAAATTCACTTTAAAAAAAAAAATTATTATTTAACTTTGAAATTACTTTATACAATATCGAAACTTAAACTGGCATAAAAACGGTATATAATATGAACTAATATCTACAATTCAGAGCGTTTTATATGTTTTAAAATGTTGATGCGGCACCTTCCAGCTGTGGGAATTGCAACTCGAAGGTACTGCTGCATGTATTCCTTGAAATGTTGAAATTGCTATAACCAATACCGTGTGATGGCTGGCCGTCTTCTCGCAAGTATGCTGCTTAGTCTGAGTTTGAATGTCTTTCGCTGTTTTGGTCTAGGCGGAGGTGGTGAACCATCATCCAATGGAGCCATGGTGATGCTGGGTATTCTTTTACGGCGACACTTACACATTATGTACAAGACGAGCAGACTGACTAGAAGAACTGTCGTGACGATCGTGAACCATGACAGATGTTTATAGACAAAAGGTTGATTGATTAATTTGTCTAGTTCTTTGGAGTATAGGTCCAATTTTTGCTGGGCAATAATGAGATCTTCTACGTCTATCTTGTTCAGTTTTAGAGGTTTAAGGTCTAGAATGCGAAGCTTCGATGAAATATGTTGGCAGCACTTGTATGGGATTATCACTGGGTGGCTTTTATAAGTTACATTTTGATACTTATCAATGAGTGCTTTGACGTGAACTCTTGTGCTTCCTATAAAGGCATTACAATATGGCTGAAGTCTAAGAAGGAAATTGACATTGATGATACTTGTCCTGACCTCTTTTCCTTCACACTTTATTGTAACTGGTAGTGGGTCTGACACTGTAATCAACCAGACGTTTTGGTCGATGTCCTTAACGTTGTATCCCTTTTCAAGAAGAAGAGATACCTGGCACATCTTTGGTAAATGGTTTGGTCCTCTAAGTAGCTGAGCTTCGCAAATCGCTTCATTGTCTATCGGGTAGGGTAGAACATCCGAGTAGATCTTTTGGCCTCGCCCTAGTGATTTGCAGCTTCCCAGGTTTTGAAATGAAATATATAACATTGAATCATCGTCCCGCGCAATATATTTTTGTGTTGTAGGGATTATATGATGAAATTCTGTTCGATTATCTAATACGGGTATTGGATAGAGATGATACAAAGTATAGCTTTCAGGGTTTACTAAGGGTATTTTTTAGAATAAACACTGCTTTAGTATCAGATTGATATGCTTCAAGCTCGATAATCTCAACGTACTCGGCAAGCGTTGAAGAGTATACAGGTAGAGGAAGATTATTTTTTCTGAGAGATTGTGAAATTTCTTGAAGGGAACTAATCAGCTCTCCCGGGGTTATTATTGAACTGAGCAAGATATTTAGCCTAGCGAATGATATCGCGTTCAGAGCGTCGTTAAGAAAATTTTCTATAAAAGAATAACTCTCCATTAATGATTCACATAAATCTAGAGTTCTTATTTGGGCATGGTAAAATGCTAGGTCCTCGGAAATGTCCATTATCGATTTGTGGATTTCGTTTATGTCCCGGTTAAATGTTTCTTCGTATATTTGAAGTTTTTGTATTGACGCGTTAAAGGTTTTTATTACTGAGGTAGTAACCGATATCTGATTTTTGAGGAGATTTTCGATATGTCTTTCGTCTTGAGAGACTTTATCAATGCATTCATTGAAGTACTCACCATCAGAAGCATCGAGGTTTCCAGTTATGGATTTCCAGACAGTGCCTATACCATTGTATTTTAAATTGACAGTCTCGGATATTTGATTAAGCAAGCTGGCATGAGTTTGTATTTCGGATTTGAAAGATAACATTCTGGGCGAGTCAACGTCTACAAAGCCATATAATAATATCATCGCGATAGCTTCTTTATGTAAGAAAGATCTTTATACACGAGGAGTGTCCATTTGTCGTTTGACACTTTGACAGAACCTTCTTCGTGGAAGAATATTCCGAGCGTGTTGTTGATAGGTGTAATCGAAAATTGGGTCAGGCCTACCGAGAGGAGCCTGAGGAATCTGTAAAGAAGAAGAATACTTATTCAAAATAGAGTTATAGCCTATCGAAGTTGACTTTAGTTGATTGATTTGTTCGAGGATTAAGAAGGATAGCGGAATTTTGAAAAACTTCTGTAATTTCAATAGGGCCATTAAATTTGTTTTCAGCTTTAGATTTTATTTGTGACTCTTTAACATGCACTTTATTTCCGACTTTGTATTCAGGTATACTAGTTACGTGTTCGTGAAACCTGACTTTTGCTTTTTCTTTTTGTCGTTCTGTTTTTGCCCTAGCGATTTTGTAAAAATATTCCATACGGTTATTAAGGTCTCTTACGTATTTTGATATTAATTTTTCCTGGTTGTATAAAGTTTCAGGTGGTCTACTTGACGTGTGACTAAAAATAAGTTCAAACGGTGTAAACCCATGAGTTTTATTTTTCGTATTGTTGTAGCAGATCACCACGTAGGGTAAAACATTAAAGGGATGTTCTTTTGGGTTTTCGGCTATATTTGCTCTAATCATTTCTGATAAGGTTGCATGGAACCTTTCAATGGATCCGTTAGACTGTGGGTGATTAACACTAGAGAAAGTTAATTTTATGTTAAATAGTTCACAAAGATCTTTGAATAATGAGTTGTCAAATTCGCGCCCGTAGTCGCAATGTATTCTTAGGGTGTACCGAAGTGTTGGGAAAAATATTAATAAGGTATTTACAATTGTCGACGGTTTTTTGTCTTCGACTGCGTAAGCCTGTGTGAATTTTGTTTTGTTTTGTGAAGTTCGTCTCAAATCGTGAGTGCGTAATATCTGGTTGGATATTCGAAAACGTCAATGTTTATCCTTTCAAATGGGGTTTTCGGAGTTTCCGTTACGACGAGAGGCGTACTTAGGTTTTTTCGGCATATTTTTACCTTTTAGCATATCTCGCAGCCTTTTATTAATTTTTCGACGTCTTTTGTTAAATTCGGCCAATTGTACTTTTCTCTTATGCGCCTGACTGTCTCGTTAATTCCCCTATGCAAATTAGTTTTGCCCGAATGGTAGTGTTCTAAATTTTGGGGTATTTCGTCGGCGTCTGGGGTTTTTACAACATTTTGGCAGATTTTAAGTTTTATTTCTTTGTCAGCGAAAATGAATGAGAAAATTTCGAGGATAGGCAGTGCTAGGTTATTTTCCACATAATAGGTTTTGGAAGGGTCGAATTCATTTTGGGCCTTAAAAAGGATATAGAACAAGTGTTGGGCTACAATTTCCGGATCAAATGTTATTGGGATAATAAAGTATTTTCTATCTTTCACAGTTTTGCTAGAGACAATGTTAAGGCTCATGTTTTCAAAATGAACGCTTTCTTCGAAGATATCTTCGATTATTTTGTAATGCATTTTTTCTAGTTTATTTTGCCAGAAAAAGGTAATAATTAGTTTATGTGGTTTATCTAAAAGCTGTGAATTTGAACATTCGACTTTGGAATAGTCAATTATTGATTTGGTTTGGTACAGGTCTACAAACTTGTTGTATTCCTGTGTAATGTACTCGTCGTCTATCTCGACGTCATTGGACTCTGGCTGGTTTTGATTTTCGTTTTCGCTATTATTTTCATTGGCTGCAAAAATGGGGAATTTTGATCGGAAATTTGCGCATTCTTGGAAATAATTAATTTTTATTCGCGATAGAGCATCTGCATTTTTGTTTATTTTGCCCGGTTTATGTTCTATTTTATAGTTGTATTCTTCTAATTTTAGACGCCATCGCGCAAGTCTGCTTCCGGGATCTTTAATTGAAAACAACCATGTTAATGGCCTGTGGTCCGTAATAAGCGTAAACTTTCGTCCAAAAAGATAAGGGCGGAAATGCTTTACTGCCCATACAATTGCTAGTAGCTCCCTTTCGATGGTGGAATATTTAGTTTCTGCACTACAGAGTGTTCTGGATGCAAAGGCTATTGGGAGATCTTTTCCGATTGGTCCTTGGGACAGCACAGTGCCTATTGCAAATGCGCTTGCGTCTGTGGTAAGGAGGAAAGTTTCTTCAAAATTAGGGTAGATTAGAATGGAGTCTGAAATCAGGGCTTTCTTTAATTCTTCAAACGCACTTTTACATTCAGAATCAAAGAAGAATGGGATGTCCTTTTTTAAGAGTTAAGTTAATGGCTTGGATACTTTTGCAAAGTTTGAAATGAATCGGCGGTAATAATCCGCTAATCCCAGAAAAGATTTAATGTCCTTTGCATTTTTTGGTTCTGGGAAATTTTGAATGCATCCCAGTTTTAAAGGGTTAGGTTTAACACCATCTTTGGTGACGAGGTGTCCCAGATAGGCAACTTCTTTCCTTAAAAACTCGCACTTATCTGGTTGAATTTTGAGGTTTGCGTTTCGGAGACGCTTAAAGACTTCTTTTAGTCGGTCTATATGCTCATGTATGGTGGACGAGTAGACGATTATGTCGTCCATATATACAAGGCACCGCTCGTTTTGAATGCCCAAGAGAATGTTGTCCATGATGCGTTGAAACGTGGACGGGGCATTCTTTAGACCGAATGGCATGCGGAAAAATTCATAGTGTCCATTGTCAACTGAAAATGCTGTCTTTGGTATGTCATCGGGATTGATCTCAATTTGATGAAAGGCGGACGCGAGATCAAGCGTGGAAAAATATTGACATTTACCAAGTTGGTCCAAAAGGTCTGAAATGTTTGGTAGAGGATATTTATCGTCAGTACTGAAGTCATTGAGCTTTCTGTAGTCAATAACTAGCCATTTTTGTTTCCCGCACGCATCAAGTTTTTTGGGTACCACCCATACAGGTGAGGACCACGGTGTAATGGAGGGCCGTATAATTCCCTGGTCTAACATCTTTCCCATCTGTGTTTTCACTTCCTCTTTATGTATCTGAGGATACCTATAAGATTTTGTGAAAACGGGATTACATTATTAGTTTCTATAGCATGCTTGATTTCACTGGTGAAAGTTAGTTTATCACCTTCGATGTAAAATATGTCAGAGTAATCTAGACAGAGATTTGTGATCATTTCCCTTTCTTCGGAATTAAGGTGCTCGGTTCTTAACTTGTTTCGAATTATCTGTATTCTGTCGATTTGATCGGCTTCATAATTATCTTGGGTGTTTAGGTTTAGGACAACATCATTAGGGGTAAATGGTTCGCTAGAAAGATCGGAAAAATCGATGGTTTTTGGCATCGAGTTAGCATTTAAAATAGAAGTCATAAATTCACCGCTTTCGTTAACATGTACAATAGCATTTGGTAAACGAACTTTTTCTTTTTCTTGAGGCATTAATAGGGCGTCTGTATTTTTTAAGTTACATGTTAATTTAAAAAAATTTTCTGTGCGAGCTTCAATAGAAATTTTATTGTTTATCTCGTTTTTATTGACATTTTTTTTTTGTTGTAATAGCCCCGACTTTATGCAACTGAATCGTTTTATAGTTCGTTATTAAATTTTTTGATTTAAGTTCAATAATACACTCATAATGTTCTAGAAAATCGAGTCCTAAAATTCCATCAAAATCGATATCTAAGTTATAAACGTATACCTTGTGTGGGTTACCTATTTCAAAAGGGACATTCAAATATAGACAATTTCTGATTTGTTATTCTCTGAATAGTTACGTTTTTTGGTGACCTGACGGGAAACTTTTTGACCGTATTTTCTTTAAAAATAGATATCCCTGCTCCGGTGTCAATTAAAAGTTTGAATGTGTTTGAGGCATCGTTAATATAGTACAGGTTCTTGGGGTTGACAGTAAGAAACGGGTTTAAAGGAAGGCTTGTTCCGGAAAATTGACATTGGGGTCCAAATCGTCTAAATTCATTGTCTGAATCTGACTCTGCAGTTCCGACACTGAGTTGATCGATTGAGTAGTGATCTCCGGAGGATGGTTTTTGTAAAGGGGAGGTAGAAAATTTTGGAAATCTGAGTTGTCAAATTGTTAGAATTGTGTTTGGTCGTTTTCAGTATAATATTCTTGGTATTCCAAGTTGCTATCATCTTGAGAATATTCGTCGTTATATTGTGGTTCTTCGGAAAATTGGTAATCATAATTTACATGAGCTCTTTGTTGATTCGGAGAGAAATTCGAATTTCTTTGCATTAGAGGTGGACGAAATGCAGCATGACTTTGTTGGGTAGCTGCAGGTGGTCTATATTGAGACGAAAATGTGTTGGGTCTATTTTGCTGTGAAAAATGAGGCACTTGGCTAGAAGAAGGAAAACTGCCTTTGATAATTTATGTAACCATTATTTTGAGAATAACTAGGATGAGACATTGATTGGGAACGGCATTCTGCCGCGATGTGACCGTTGCGTCCACAATTCAGACATTTTATAACTTGTGGTAACTGTTTCCCAATTAGTTGGGGAGGTTTCGGAGAAATTTGTTTATTTATTTTTTGAGTTTCGAAATATGAGAGCTGTAGTTCACGCCTAATGCGGGAGTGAGCTTCTAAAAGATCTCTTGGATTACCTGCACGAATAATTTGGCCTAGTCGAGGTTCTAGTCCAGTTAAAAGAGTATTTAGGCTCATTGTCTCAATTAGTTTGCTTTGGGCAGCTTTTTGATCATTCCTTATGTTGGAAGCTTTCTGAATACTTGAAAGCATTTTTGCATTCAAAACCTTAAGCGATTGTAAAATGTAAGGGCGGACTCGCCAGGTACTTGGCGGAGTCTTTGAAGGTCTTGTATAAGAGACGATAGGATTGAGTCGCCAAAATGAAGGTTTAAGAGTTGTTTAATCTCGCTATATGTTGCAGGGTTTCTTGAATTTACTAATTGCGCGGCTCTACCTTTAAGTTTGTTTTTAATGTGAATCCTTAATAACAGCTTTTGGTTAGTTGTTGCCATTTGATTAGCACAATCGCATGCGTTTAAAAAGGTACCCAAGGAGATTTAATCGCCTTCAAAATCAGGCACTATAGAAAATATTTCGGAAAGTCTGTTAGGCTCAATTTCTACCTCAGCACCTTGTATCGGTTGCTGGGTAGGTGGCTGAGCTTGTTGGGTTTGTTGAGCTTGTTGAGATTGTTGGGAACGTGTCTCAGGGATTTTGCTAAATACTATTTGTTTTTAATTTTCAAAATATAAATTGGGGGAAAACAAAATATTAGGCAAGTTTTGGAGAAAGAAAATTAGCATATAAAATTCACCTTTCTTTTTAAATTCATAAAACTGAAATCAGGGAGTATGTAGAAAAATCACGTATAGAAAATCGAACAGAAACAGAATAAAAATAAGATACAACACTTAAACGGGATAATTCAATGTCACTTACGTTAGCAGGAGCATTAGTCGTCTTATTCTCTCAGGGCTGCCAGAGGTTTCACTAGGTGTTCCTTCCGCAGGTATCTTCGAGTGAGGACGACTTAAATGTGGTTCTTTTCTTCGTTAAGGGATTGAATCCGCCGTCAACAGTTAGGTCTTCCTTGTTCTGTCGACAGACGAATCCTACCGACTGCGCCAATTTGTTACACTATTAATTTAAAAATTCACTTTTTAAAAAAAAATTATTATTTAACTTTGAAATTACTTTATACAATATCGAAACTTAAACTGGCATAAAAACGGTATATAATATAACTAATATCTAAAATTCAGAGCGTTTTATATGTTTTAAAATGCTGATGCGGCACCTTCTAGCTGTGGGAATTGCAACTCAAAGGTACTGCTTACAATGCATTCCTTGAAATGTTGAAATTGCTATATCCGATACCGTGTGACCGAAGGTCATTGCCTACAAGTGGCTATAAACGGATATAACATATATATATATATATATATATATATATATATATATATATATATCGCTATTATTATTTCATGTTTTAACTGATTATTGATTAATATAGAACGAAAGCTTTCACGGCTGTGGTCAATTAAGAAATCATGGTTCTTGGGATTAGACCGTGTCAAAATGGAATCACTTTCCGACGTTTCGCCTTCGATTGCACGAGGCATCTTCAGTGGTCTTCACTTAGATTACATTAAATCTAAAAGTGAATTGTCAATTTTATAATGGTGAAATAAGTCTGATATTATGGAAATTGAATCATTTATAGGCATATTCGTATATTGCGATTCTACATCGAAACTGACTAAGATATCTTTGGGATATATATATGGGAAAATATTTGAAAGATATTTACCAATGTTATAAGTAGGATATTTTATTGCACTGACGACAGGTCGAGGTGGTACATTAACCGTGTGTATTTTAGGTAGTCCGTAGAACTGCAGGATCCTGGAGCTGCTTAGCCTTACCATCTTCTTCTCGTTTGCTGGTAGGTTGAATGCGTTTATAAGGTTGGTTATTTGTCTGTCAATTTTGTTGGTCGGGTCTGCTTGAATGACTCTGTAGATGTTGTCGTCCAAAAGTAGTTGTATTTTCTTTACGTAATCTGTTTTGTCCATGACGACAGTGGCATTTCCCTTGCCCGCTGAAAGGACCAAAATGTCTGTATCGTTGCTTAATGTTTTTATCGCCGTTGTTTCCGCAGCTGATAGATTCGACTTCGGCGCGTTAGAATTTCTGATGATCTTCGCTGTTTCATACCTTATTAGGTCAGCTTCTTCTGCTGGAAGTCTTCTAATTGTCGCTTCAACAGATGACACTATGTCTTCTACGGGTATGTCCTTCGGTGTAATATCGAACGTTTGACCTTTAGAGAGGACGGATTGTTCTGCTTTAGTAAGGATTTTTAAAGATAGATTTATAACTGTGTCCTGTGGAGGTTTTAAGGGTCTTTGGCTGTCCAGCAGTCCTTCGAACTTTCTCTGTTGCTTAATGGTAATGGCCTGATGTATCCTTTCTGCTTGCGCATTGGTAATGTTATCGAGAGTTCTAAATATGTGATATTCGAGTCTAAAAGCTAATTTTAAATTAATATTTAATAACTTACGAGCGTTTGTTTCCAAATCACGTCGAGGAGCTTTTATTTATCCTTTCTCTAACCAATGCCATACTGGCTCGTTTGTAAATGTTCTTTGCTCTTTTTGATGTTATGTGGAGTTTCATCTGTAGAGATTTTGGTACTACGTCTTCATCCCGGCATCTAAGGAGAAAGGCTAGTTGCCAAAGTAGTTCCTTCTTGTTCGCTTCGGAGATCGCCAAAAATTTTGGCATCCTTCCTAATATCCTTCCCATAAAGGTTAGCTAACATAGAACAATTAAGCAATCATGGTTCTTGAGATTAGATCGTGTCAAAATGGAATCACTTTCCGACGTTTCGCCTTCGATTTCACGAAGCATCTTCAGGGATCTTTACTTCACGAGAACTGAATGAGCTCGGAGAGACTCAGGCCGGCTATTTATAATCGACCTGTGTTTACCGGAGCGTGACTCGGTGTATGGAAGGACTACTGGACAGCCAAAGACTGATAAAACCTCCACAGGACACAGTTATCAATTTATCTTCAAAAATCCTTACTAAAGCAGAAGAATCCGTCCTCTCTTAAGGTCAAAACTTCGCTAATACACCGAAGGACATACCCGTAAACGACGTAGTGTCATCTGTTGAAGCGACAATTAGAAGACCTCCAGCAGAAGAAGCTGACGTAATAAGGTATGAAACAGCGAAGATCATCAGAAATTCTAACCCGCCGAAGTCAAATCTATCAGCTGCGGAAAGAACGGCGATAAAAACATTAAACAATGATACAAACATTTTGGTCCTTTCAGCGGACAAGGGAAATGCCACTGTCGTCATTGACAAAACAGATTACGTAAAGAAAATACAACTACTTTTGGACGACAACATCTACAGAGTCATTCAAGCAGACCCCGACCAACAAAATTGAGAGACGGATAACCAACCTTATATACGGATCCAACCTACCAGCAGAGGAGAAGAAGATGTTAATGTCAAGCAGCTCCAGGTTCCCGCGGTTCTACGGACTACCTAAAATACAAAAGGTTAATTTACCACCTCGACCTATCGTCAGTGCAATAAAATATCCTACTTACAACATTGCTAAATATCTTTCAAATATTCTTAATAATTTTACAGGAAAAACACATTCATATATTAGAAGCTCTACGCATTTTGTAGAAAAACTAAAATCAATCCATCCCAAAGATATCTTAGTCAGTTTCAATGTAGAATCGCCATATACGAATGTGCCTATAAATGATTAAATTTCCATAACATCACAGTTATTTCACCATAATAAAATTGACAACTCACTTTTAGATCTAATTTAAGCATGTCTTACACCAACGCATTTTGTCTTTCAAGGAACTTTCTATGAGCAAACCTCAGGAGCAGCCATGTCCTGTCACTGTCACCAGTGGTAGCCAATATTTTCATGGAAGCTTTTGAGAAGGAAGCCTTAGAGTCAACTTCAATAAAACAAAAATCATGGTTCAGATATGTAGACGACACTTTTGTAATATAGCCACATAGTCCAGAAAACCTCCTTGGGTTTCTTGATCATCTGAATCAACAGCATGTTAATATAAAATTTACAATGGAAATTGAATCAGAAGGCACGATTCCCTTTCTAGATGTTCTTGTACAAAGGAAAGGGGATGGTTCCTTGGGACATTGTGTATATAGAAAACCAAGGCATACGAACAGATACTTAAACGCAAATTCCCATCATCATCCAGCACAAAAACAATCAGTTATTTATTCATTAGTTTACAGAGCCCTCGCGATTTGTGACCAAAATTCTTTACAATCGGAAAAAGAGAAACTGACTCAAGCTTTAAGAGGGAATGGATATTGCACTGAGGGTATTAAACGATCAATTAGAAAACATAATAATCCTACTACTAATATCTCCTACGTAGGAAGTGTAGTTCTTCCATATATACACGGAACCACAGACAAGATTGCAAGGTTACTTTGCCGGTCCAACATACGTACAATCTTCAACACACACAAGAAAATTGGACAATGTTTGCGATCGCCAAAGAACATTATTCCTTTCCAAACGGAAGGAGTATATGCAATTCCTTGTTCCTGTGATGATGTCTATATTGGAGAAACTGGACGATCCATATCGACTAGGCTTAAGGAACATAAACGATGTATCAGGAAGAAACAAATTGTACAATCTGCTCTATCTGAACACCAAAATTCTACTGGACATGTTATAAATGTAAAAGAAACCAAAGTTCTTGCACCAGTTTCGGGATTCTAGAAACGCAAAATTAGAGAGTCTATTGAAATTTATAAGCATCCTAACAATTTTAATAGAGATACGGGCTTCGGTCTTCATCATACGTGGAAACCGATCGTTAGACCGAGTCACGCTCAGGTAAACACAGGTCGACTATAAATAGCCGGCCTGGGTCTCTCCAAGCTCATCTAGTGTTCCGATCTCGTGAAGAAAAGATCCCTGAAGATGCCTCGTGCAATCGAAGACGAAACGTCTGAAAGTGATTCTATTTTGACACGGTCTAATCCCAAGAACCATGATTTCTCTTAATTGATTATTGATTAATTAATTTACCGATAAAAATTCAATTTTCTGATTATAAGAATTTTTTCTCACTTATTGTAATTGGGATAAGTTTTTAAACTTTTTTAAACGTAGTACAATAACCAGCACTTTTCTCATGTAAATTTAATATTTATAACTTATCTCTAGACACTGTAACTAAATACTAATTTATATATTGCTACCTTAGTAAAAATATTTCCGAAACTGTTATATTTCATACGGCAACGTACTTTGACACCCTCATATAACCCTAACTGACAATAATCGGTTGCTTTCTTCTTTTTGTTATTGTGTTATAGTTTTTATACACACCAGGGGCGTGCGTGAAATTTTAAGAAAGGGGAGCAATTTTTAGAAAATTACCTATTTGTAATGTAATTCGATTCTTCGATCATTTTTTGCAAATTACGTCATCATAAAAACGTCGATGCTCTGACATATTTTGGAGAAGTTTATTTTTAATGGGCAACAGCAATGTATGCGAAAGTCTCTCCTGCCCCGTTGAATTTCTCACGAAATTTTTTATACGTTTAGGTGTTGAAAAATTGCGTTCTACTGATGAACTTGTGGCAAATATTGTCAATACTAACGCACACAATTTCGACACTTCGGTGTAGGCATCTTCCAGTTCGTTGTCTTTTAAAAATTGCATTAGTTCCTTAGCGTTATTTTTTGCGCTAATGTCATCAGTTTCGTAAATCACTTTTAGTTCAGATCGCAGTAACACTCGGTCGAAGAACTGGCCATAATGAAGAAAATCAAAATTGCAGAGCTCGAGGAATTTAAAATCATTTAAACCGTTAAATCTATAGTTTATTTGTTGCTGAATTTGATCGATTATTTCATAAAAGAGGCGTCTGTATGATGTTTGATCATCTCCCACCTTGTCTGTTCGAAGACGCTTGGCTTGTGGCGCTACATTTAACGTCATCGTTTTCTCTCAAAATAGGTCAAAGTCTCTCTTTTTTGGCTTAACATGCACTTAAAATCATCCACTTTTTTTAGGCAAAAAGCAATGTCATTTGTTTTAGTTTGTAATATATTAAAAACATTGTCCGAGAATGAATTTCTGAAAATATGTTCAACAAATAATTGAAATTAAAATCTCGTTTCAAACAGTCCAAAAACCCCCTCGAAATATTTATTGCTTCTGAGTCCCACGTTTCATTACTTTCTATTATATCCTCTCAAATAGTTGAATCAGTGATTTACGATTTTACGAATTTGATCGATACTGTTAACACAAGTCTTACATTATAGTTCCACCTAGTAGGAGCTACTTTGGGCAATCGTTTGTGGACAATGGAGGCCAAAGCTTGTGTAAGTTTTGTTGACTTGAAAAAAAAAGCAGCCATGCCACTTAAAGTAACAACAAATACTTTACACTCTTTAATGTGATTGATGGACTGGGATAAAACTAAATTTAATTTATGAACAAAACAACGGACAAACACAGCACTTGGGAAAGTTTCTCGAACTTTAGCTTGCAGACCCCTTAATTGTCCTACCATCACTGCAGCTCCATCATAGCTTTGAGCAACTAATTTTTTCTCTCCATTAATTTCTTTAGTAACGTTATAGACTACGGTATATAATGCATCTGCTGTACGATTTTCAGACATATTCTTAAAACCTAAAAATCGCTTTTGAATACTTCCGTCTGTTTTAACGTAGCGTATTACTATAGATAAAATTGGCTTAAATTAGTGATATTACTTGTTTAGTCCAGAACAATAGCAATGAACCGCACCTCGCCAATCTCCTGTTTAATTCTTTTTAGAATAATGGTTGCAGCAGCGGAAATTAAATCATTCTGGATTCGATTCGACGTTCCGCGAAAAACGCTAGACTGCTCTAAATGATTTTTTAAGCAATCATCATATTTAGACATTAAACTAAGCAAATCTTGAAAATTTTCTCTATTTAAAGAAACCCTTGTTTCGTTATGACCTCTAAATCCCAATTCATGCTGTCCGAGAAAACCAACAACATCGATAAGTCTTCTTAATATTTGCCTGTTTTTATCGACTAGTTCATTGTGTTGGCGGTAACTAATTTCCAACCGTTTATTAAGGGCGTGTTCGGTTCTGGTTTTGCCGAAGACTTTTTTTATGACGGCCTGCAAATGCGCTTTGGACATAATGTGTCTTTTTACAGGTTTATGGAAATTGTTTAAATCGTAAAAACCAGTTTTATTCCAGATACTTTTTCATTTAAAAAAGTAAACATGGCCAACAAAATAATTTACTTGTATTTTCACACCCTGCTGGCATTTAAATTCTTCGTATTGTTTTTCCGGATAAAAATGTCTAATACAGTTTTTCATTTTTGTGGTTAAATTTTTCATAGGCGGTTTTGCCCTTCTTTTGGAAATTATTTGAAGTTTATCAGCGAAGTTTAATGTTGAAAATACTTTTATTATTAAGACACACACCACACATTCACACACACTCTTCTTACTAAATTCTCCAACATGTTCAACGTTATTACCGACAGCCGAAGTTGACGGTATTTGCATATCCACGTCCGTATTATTGTCTTCCATATTGCACCATGCACGACACGACGTACGTATCACATAACACATGGATACCCGTTCAAACAAAGAACCTACTCCAACGATAGCTTCCGCCCCCACTTTAAGCACGCGACTGAAATGCAAAAATTGCAAACAGCCGGTAGAAAGTTCAATAACCTCTGGCTCGATTCACAGGAAATCAAGCATACAGGACTTGGCTGCAGATAAGCTAGCAGCCCGCATAGGTTCTATTCCATTTTCTATTGTCTCTCGGTCGGAGTCAAGGCCGCATTTATTATGGGCTTGATAATTAAGATAATATTTTAGCATTTTTAATATAAACTAAATTAATTGTTTCCTATTTCAAAAATTACATATTAGAAGATGTTTTGTAATTTTTTTTTGGGAAGCAGCGCTTCCCTTGCTTCCATGGACTGCACGCCCCTGATACACACGTACACATGTTATGTACGTTGTATACGAGTTTTGACTAGTATGAGAAGCTAAATGTCTCGGCATTTGAACCTGCTTTAAATATACTGGCGAAAGTGGTACATTCAATAAACTGTAAGAAATCCATTTATTTGTAGTTTTGTCATGTGTTAACTGTATATTTCATAGATCATAATAAAGGTATGTTTTTTCTGAAATTTTGTTTTGTCTTAGGTTATTTTTTTGTTTATATTTGAAGAGCATCCGTGCAAAACTGGCTAAATCTATTGTTTTCGGTTTTTAGTTTTTTCTCGATTTCACACGTTTAGCTTTATCCACTACTAAAGCGATTCCAACCGGCTCTAACTGTTAAAATTACATTTGAAAAGTAGCGGTTGGAGTAAAACCGGACAAATCTACGGTTTTATGGCTAACGGCTATAAAATATCTAAAAAATGGCGAGTTTCATCGAGATTCACCGGAACAACTGTTGTTTAATGTGGCGCGGGTCGTTTGCGAAGCAGTTGCTTGGTTTAGTATGCGACAATACTGAGCGGGAGATGTGTGTTTTGGTGCTATCAGTTTTTAAAGAGTTCGCGTGATTTCGTACATTTTTTAGTGCTGTTAGTAGTTACTAGTATTTATTAATCAACATGGACTCCAATGATATTACTATTGAAGGCGGCCAAAAGTTCAATCACATGAGCTGAGCATTTTGCAGTCGCGTGAATTACATACTATGCGACAACGTTTTTATTCAAATACCCGTAGGGTAAATCAAGATGTCCGATTATGCCATTTGTAATCTGCAGAACCTATTCGTCGTAGAAGGGGCCAGGGTCCATTGGAACAAAAACAGATGACTATTTGCTACTTTTTAAAAAAGCAAAATATCGGAAGTATTACAGTATGCTAAACAATTTTTACGGCTGTTTTGGGAATTACTAAACATAAAACAAACACTGTTGCCAAAGTTATTTTTCAGAAAGAAAAAAGGGCGGATCGGGTATCCAATAAAGCTTCAGGCAAAAAGATTTGCTTCGAAATTGTAGTAAAAAGGTGAAAAGTCGAGAATCTCACTACAACCGTAAAAAATCAAAGAGCATATATTTGAGCGCCCATCTTTCCATTGCAAGTTTACGAAAGATGTTTAATCATCAAAACGTACCAGATAATTAGGTGTCCTAGTCTATGTTTAGAAACGTATTTGTTAATGAATTTAACATCGGGCTCTCATCACCTGGTTCAGATGTTTGTATTGAGTACCGTGTTTATAGTGGCTTTTATGAGCTTGCAAAAGAAACTCCAGAGGGTAGTTTAACTTATTAAACTTTTTGTTTTGATCTGCAACAAATGCTGCCTCTATCCCGTATGCCAGTAGGTGATGCATTCTATTTGCATCAAATCAGTTTCTACGCATTTTGTTGTGTGGGTATGTCCTCATGTTTCTATATTTGGACGGCAGACATGGCTGGTCGAGGCTCAACCGAAGTGGGATCTGCATTGCTTTCTCACCTGGATACCTTGTACTATACTCACATACACCAGATTCGATTATTCTGTGACAAATGCGGCGGCCAAAACAAAAATTCGCACACATATTTTAATGTTTTGGCTTGAAAATAAATCTTCAGCAAATATTTCTGAAGTCATAATATCATTTCCAGTACGAGAGCACCGTTTCATGGCCACTGACATGTTTTAAAAGGGTTTAACGACTATTAAGAAAACATGCCTTTATAATTTCAAGAGAAGAATATATGGATTTTTATCCACAAGTAGATGCTGTTAGATCAGAAAGGCTACAATCGAAGTACATAAAAAACTGAAATAAGTTAATTGAGTTGAAAACAAGCAATATTAGCCAGACTTTATTAAAATAAGAAAGGAGCTAGATATTAAGGTAGAGCGAAAAGAGATCGAACTCAGAAATAGTATACCGGAAAAGAAAAAGAAAAGTCTCTCTCGTCTTATGAATGAAGCATTTGGAACAGAGTAGAAAAATCGTCCTGACTTAGAATGGTACAAGAACCTGTTAGTACCTGTAGATGAAGCTAGGGAATAGCATGAAACTAGCGTTGAAGATGGTGAACAATGTGATTGCCTTTATGAAGAGAATACAGTGTTAATATAAGTTGACTTGTTTGTAATCCATTTCATTTTTTCAATAAGTGAGTTACATTTTTATGTTCCATTTTATTTAATTTTTCATTTAGTTTACCTTTTCTGTTCCATTTTGATTTTTTCACTTAGTTATAGTATGTTTTTTGTAGCCCATTTTATTTTTTGACTAAACATATGCGTTGTTCCAGAGTGTATTGATTTTTGTTGTAATTATTTTTGAAAAATAAAAGGCTTTTTAGCATTTATTGGTGGGTTTTGGAGCAAATCCGTCTAGATCTAATAATTTTTTTAATTTTAGCCTTAGTATGAAGTTTTTAAATATGTCTTATCAGTCAAGTACGCTGAAGCCCATAAAACCTAATTTTGAATTTTCTGTATCTGTTAAGGTCGAGAACTGGGGAGATTTTGCCATTTTCCCAAAATTTTACTAAAACCGGTTTTGCACGGAAGCTCCTCATTTAACGAACTCTTCTTATCTAAAAAAACCTTTTTTTTTTCTTGTGGTTATATAGATATACACACAGACATACTGAACATGTCTTAAAAAATTATAATAGATTTAATTATAAATCTGGAATTAGTTAAACAATGCATTAATAGTGCTTCTCTTTGTTTTGTTTATAGTATTGCTATTAGGTTCAGTCTGACTTTTTTTTCTCAAAGTGGAATCTTATTCATAAATTTAGTTTGCTCACAATATTTTCATAAGTAACCTCTTTAAAGGATTTTATAGCTGAGGGATATTTGCAAGCTGACCATACTGTTATTTCTACTGATTCAAAATATACTCTCTCTTTGTATTAAAAATCTCTCTTACACAATATGTTTGGTTTATTTGAGCTTGATATATATATTCTAAATATGTAGACTACGTTTTATTATCAAGTAATCCCCCCCATATATCCACCGATATTTGTCGAAGTTTCCGATATATACCGAGACCTCCTGATATTTGCGGATATCTCATTTCATTATTTGTCTTTATATACTGCTTCAGTTCATATTTTACCTTATATTAGTCGAGTGTCAACCTTGAGACCAATAAGGTTAATTCGTGTGTAATAAGTAGTCCGAGAGTTTATAGTGTGCAAGTGCCATATTATAATGTAAAATGGGAAACGAAAACCCTGGAGATACAAAAACCAATGATCCGAGAAGAAATAGAACCTTCTCCGAGTAGGAGGTCAAGAAATTACTGGATAATAAAAGCACTCAATTTGAAAAGCAAATGGCTGAAATGAATCAACGTTTTAACGATCATATAAATACTACAAAGGAGTATTATGACAATAAAGAAAAGGAGTACATCCAAAAAATCGAAGCCCTTGAGAAGCAGGTAAGTGAGCCTCAATCCACCCACAACCCAAATTCTAATCCCTTCCAAGAACCTATTTCATCCGATGAGGATGACGCGAACTATAGAATAAATGTGGGGTCTACTGAAGAGTGCAAAACAGTTTCTCACCGAAAAAAGAGGCGTAATCCTCAGGACCCCAACTCAAACTCTGTCCAAGTAGCTAAAAAATCAAGTGTCGATTCCCCCCCCCCCCAAATTCTCAAGTGCCCAGCCAAAACTCTATTGCTGGCTCCTCCACAGCAGCTCATCTACCATAGTCCAACTCCCGCCCCAAATAGAATGTGAATAAAGCCCCCAAGGTTCCCCCTATAATTTTAAGGGATAAAACAAAATTTAACAATATAATATCTTATTTACGTCAAAATAACATTAAAGGTGGGAATTTACAAAATCAGTCCGAAGGAATTAAACTTAATCCTCCAACACCCGACGATTATCGGACAATCACCAAACTCTTTGAAAACCAAAATATACCTTTCCATTCATTTAATTTGGAAGAGGAAAAACTCTGCATATCGTCCTTAGAGGGGTTTTGGAGGATTGGTCCACGGAAAAAATTAAAAATGACTTAAGACAACTTAGCTTTAACACTACTAGAGTTATCAGATGGTTTAGAAAAGACGGCTCCCCGATGCTCCTAGTGCTAGTTATACTTCCAAAGACCGAAAAACGCATTTTTGACTTGCGGGTTCTGGATGACATGTCCATTAGAGTGGAATCTCAACGAAATAACAGTAGCATTACTCAATACTATAGATGCCAACTCTATGGACATTCTCAGTCAAAATGCGCAGCTCCCATTAAATGTTTAAAATGTGCTCAACCTCATTTTTCTTTTGAGTGTAATCTCGATAAAAACAACAAATGCACCTACGCTAATTGCGGAGGTGATCACCCAGCGAATAAATAAGGACTGTCCTAAACATCCTTCTAAATCCACAAAAATACCTCCCCCCACTTTCCGCTGGGGAGTTGACAATGTTACAAATAGTGTAAATAGTAATAGTAAATCTGTAAATACGCTTAGCTCTAATATTACATGTAAGCACTGGTGGTATTGAAGCTCTCCCACAATTAGTTTCGTCGTTTGGTCAAATGAATAAGCAGCTGCAGGACTTCATGACTAAATTCATGAACGCCATGCAGCAACAATATTCTACCATCTAACCGCAGATAATCCCCAGTCAAAGCAACTCACAAAAATGTTTAACACCTCTAAACCACACACTCTAAGAATAACCACCCTTAATATAAACTCTATCAAAGACAAAAAACTAGAAGTTATCAACTTCGTAGAAAAATATCAAATAGAAATTTTATTATTACAGGAAACGTAGCTCAAACCATCTAACAGATTTACCTTCCCTAACTTTAACATTTATAGATCAGACAGAGAAGGTGCTCCTAATGGAGGCACAATGCTTTTAATCAAGAAAAAAATTATATCTTACGAAATACCAAATCCTGATAATTTAATCGAAGGGACCTTTGCTAAAATTATCACATTTAACGGCCCATTAATTGTAGGATCAGTCTAGTGTGGTTCCTCATTACAAAAAGATTTCTCTATTAACAATGTAATTAACATTTTTGGGTCCGATGAGTCTATATTAATAGGTGGCGATCTTAATGCAAAAAATTTAGAATGGAGTTGCAATATCAATAACAAAAGAGGCCTTACGTTAGCCAACTCACAACATATATTAAATTATAATATTATTTTTCCTAATGAACCCACCCATATTTGGCACACCAGTCGTCCTGAAATGCTAGATTTTTTTATAACAAAAAACATTATACTAACCACGCCCCCAGCGATCATTCACGATCTCTCGTCTGACCATATACCGGTCATACTTGATTATGGGGAGATTAATCACCGGAATAATGAAACTATTGCAAGGAAATTCAATAACTGGAAAAAATATAAAGATCATTTAACCAATGTAACCCCAATAATTTCTATTCGCAATATGGATCAATTAAATGCTGTAGTTGACCTACTTACAACTAAAATTCAAAATGCAATTAACATCTCCACAATAACAAAATTTTTAAAATTTTCAAAGTACGGTGATTTTCCCCCAAACCTTAAGGAAGAAATCAAAATCAAAAACAGGCTTAAAAATCTAGCATTTCGGACGGGTGACCCAGATATCAAAAGACAAGCTAATAGAGCGAAGGCAGAAAATTATTTGACTCTACAGTAATCAATGGGAAGAAAAACTAACTAAAATCAAAATCCAAAGTAATGTGATTTTTAAAACATCTAGAAGTTTTGCAAGAGGCCCTAGGCTTCCGATGTCTCATATAATTGAAAACAATGTCACAATTTCTGAACCGCAACAAAAAACCGAAATTTTTGCCGACGCTCTATTTAATTAGTTCTCAGAATCCGAATGCACCGACCCCGATAGGGAAAGTAGAATTAGTCATGTCATGAGGCTTTTTGACAACATCCCCCTAACAGATCTTCCCCCTCTGCAAACATCGTATTAGTACAGGATTTAATTAAATTCTAATTTTAAAAAAGCACCAGGTCTTGATAACATTGGAAATATGGCCCTTAAATAAGCTCCCCCAAATATTATTTCTGAACTAACACTAATAATAGATAAAATCTTCAAACTTGGCTACTTTCCACCTAAGCGGAAACTAGCTAAGATAATTCTTATTAGAAAACCAGGTGAAAAACCAAACTCAACCGCTAGCTATAGACCGATCAGTCTTATTTCTAATATCTGTAAAATAGCTGAAAAATCATCTTTGATAAATTGCAGGGTGAGGTGCTGGAAAAGAATATACTAACTGAGGAGCAATTCGGCTTCAGGACCTCCACCGGCACTATAATCAAACCACCAGACTTGCGAGCGATATATTAAAAGCTTTAATAGGAAACAACACACCGGGGCCATTTTCCTGGATGTCAAAAGAGCTTTTGATAAAACCTGGCATAACGGACTTGTACTAAAGCTAATCAGAGCGGGCATCTCTGCTCATCTAACTAAGACAATTAAAGCCTTTTTATCTAACAGAGAATATTTAGTCTCAATCGATGGCTACAATTCTACTACTAGGCCTATTCGAGCGGAAGTCCCTCAAGACTCCCCTCTATCCCCAATTCTATTTAATCTATTTACAGCTGATATTCTTAAAAATAAACACTCTAAATTATATTTATTCGCTGATGATACGACGGTCACATCTTCTGAAAATAGGAAAGACCTGTTGATTTCTAGGCTACAAGTTCACATTAATGAAATCCAAAACTGGATGCTTAAATGGAAAATCACCATTAATCCTATCAAGACACAAGCGGTTTTCTTTATCCAAACGTATAAACCTCTCACTCTAAACAAAATCAAAATTGGTAACGACGATATTTCCTGGAAAGACCAAGCTAAATACCTCGGACTGATTCTAGACAAACGTCTTAGATGGTCTAAAAATACTACCTATACCATTAAAAAAGCAAAAAAGGCGTACGGGCTACTATACCCTCTATTAGGTAAGCATAGCAAATTAAACAATACAGTTAAAACTCTTCTTTACAAAGCCTACATTAGACCCATACTAACGTACGGCAGCTGGGATGATGAATGCTCCATGCATTCATCATCCCAATCAAACCAAACGTTTACAATCAGTACAAATATTACACTTAGGAACATTTTAAATGCAGGATATTTTGTTAGATCAACCATATTACATATGGATTTAAAAATGGAACCTCTAAAAGACTTTATTTACAAACTGAACTTCAAATATTTCAAAAAAATTAGATCTACAAACAATAACCTAATAAAACAGTCACATGTCAAAGCTCGACCAAACCAATTTAGGTTCAGTTTCCCATTCCCCCCTTCTCCCCCATGAGTTCATTTTTTCACCCAGCCAATTGAAGCTCACTTCGAAGACCCAACAGCTGTAATAGTCTTATGACTGACAGAAAATAGAAGAGGACCCCGAAAAAAAATTTTACCTTATTATCTCTTCGACTGTCTTACTGTGAAGCCGGGTTTTAGAGAACGGTTTGTTCGACAATTATATATTCAGTGCTTTTCCAAGGTGTAAGTTGCTTTTTGTTGTAAAACACCTTCTGCAAATGACACGGCTGTCGTGAAACCGTATCTGTTTAATATAAAAGCATTATGTGAAGTTTAAAGACAACAGAAAGTTCGATATAAAAACCTATTAATGTGTTTCTTAAAAAAGCAGAAAACAAATTAACTTTTAAAAAACATTCATAGCTAATTTACACACATATCTTACTTAAAACTATTCTGAAAAACATAGTAGGTTGCAGGAATGAGTTTTCCCATCCTTTTACACACAAGAGGTAATGGATGATTAGGCCTGCTAGGCCGGAGTATGAAAATTCACTTGACGCAAATATATCCATTTAAAATACAAGTAAATAAAGACTTTAAGAACAGACAAAGCTTTTACCATAAGATTATACTATTTTGTTGTTAACCTAAAAGTTTTAACTAGATATCATAAGCCCTTCAGGCAAATAAACAAGAGGCAAGTTGAATCAAATTTTTCCAAAACACTGCAACAATAAATGGATAAAATATAAGCCAGTCGACAACTTGTGATGAGTTCATTGTTTCAGGTACGAGAATAACAGAGGATACTGAAAAACCTTACTTGCAATTTTTATTAGCTCATATACAAGGCGATACGAGAGCACCAAATTAGGGGTATCTCAAAAATGAAATTTTTTGTTTAAAGAGATATTTTCAAAATTCCGAATTTCAGAATATGAAAGATAAAGTCAAAATACACCGTTTCTGAAAGTTTAAGTCAAATCAGACTCATAGCAAAATTTTTACAGCTGAAAATAGACTCATTTTGACCTAACCCTAAAACCCTTCATAAAACCTAAAGTGAGAGAGATAATAAGCTCAAAACTAAACAGGAAAGTAGAATTTGTCCTAGGCTGCATTTTGAATCCTAGCATGACCTTTTTGGTCAACTTTTAATTTTTAAGTGAAATTTTTCTTCAAAAATTAACTTTCTATTTTCACTCATACCGTCTAAACGAAAAGTGATAAAAATAAAATTTATTTATTAAATTCAATGTAAATTTCTGAGCTTCCATTTCTCAGCCTTCAGAAGTGTTGACTTTAATTTTTTTAATTTCTTATTTTCAAAAAGTGAACTTACTCATAATATTGAAAGTTAATAATTTTTTCTCATTGAACTATTGAAACATGTAATAACATATTTGAACATTTAAACATTTTTGTAACTGACTTGTGTCATATTTTAGTGTGAATTAATTTTTGATAAATTGTTTAATTGACTTACTTACTCTCCAAGTTCGTGACCCTTTTATTTATTAAATTGTTTAATAATATTGTTGCTTTTAAATAAGTTTTGCTAATTTTTAAAGTGTCATTAGTGTCATTAAAACTAAACGAATCTTTTTGTCTAATACTGCGAGCTCTATATATATATATATATATATATATATATATATATATATATATATATATATATATCAATTTAACCTAATAATTTTTCATTGACTGCTATATAGTTTAAAGCGCTTTGTGTCACATATTAATTAGTATTTGTTATTAAGAATTCTAACAAGCTTAAGTTCTACTTTAATTGAATCGAGCTTTTTTCTAATCATTATTAATCGAAATTGTGACTAATAAAGGTTCTCTCCTTGATTCGATGCTTCCTAAATTTATCAGATAAAACTTGTAGTAGTAAAGTGCATGTACTAAGTGTTTTCCCGAATTAGGGCATGTATAGGTTAGGACAGTATTTAAGGTGTAGCTTCGAAAATTACACTTTTTAAATATTCCTATCAGACTCTTGGCTCGACAGCTACTGAAACTTACAGACTCTCTTAACAGTAGAGGCTTGTCTGGAGTAGGTGCATTAGAACAACCTTGCCTTATTATAAACAATTGAAAATTTGAATTTATTTATTATTCATTTAGTGCACGATACTTAACGTGCATGTTGTGTTGGTATTTTATTGATATAACTATCGTACAGTAGAAATTTAGCGACTAACATTTTCGAGGCGAGTGGAAGGCCGTAGTGGCATAAGTAGTGTTAATTATTATTGCTAAATTGTTTATAACAAAATTTTAATTGTTGCTTACATTAAATTTTTTTCTTTTAACGTTTGTTAATAACTATTGTATTTTATTGATTGTGAAATTCTTATGATACATATTTTCGAATAGCTTTGATAAAAAAGTTATTTTTGTCAAAAACTTGCTGAGAGGAGGTTATAATTTTATAAGGTTGATGAAAAGAGGAATATTTCCCCACCAAAAAACAATAAAAGTAAAAATACAAAGAGATCCATAGGACAAATGTTAAGATTTTAAAGAAAAGGTTTTATTTTTTAATCGTTTTGTAAAACTTGTCAATAAAAGTTTAATTGTTGTCCTCATGACATTTAGTTGTAAACAGTGCACTTAGCGCTTAGGTGTTAGTAAGTTTTTTTTTGGATTTCAAAGACAGTAAATATAAACCCTTAGTTACTTGAACAAACTTTGGACCAGAAAACTGTGAAGTGAATAATTGATATAACTTTTTATTACGTATGTTTCCATCTTCGATTTTGCTCATGTCAATTTTATTAATTAAACTCTTAAAAGTAACAAAAAAAATTAATTACCATTAGTATTATAATAATAATATAAAGGGATTCATCTGAAAATAAATTGATTCTTACATTTATCTTATTCCAATTCTCTCATTTCTCACTCCTCTTACACTTGTTTTCCCACACATACTTGTCTAGTATTGTAAATTTCTCCACTCAACAAATTCTCTCTAAAGTCAATGTAACTTTGCATTACATGGATCTCCTTCTTCGAGTTTGTTCATTCTCATGAACTGTTTAAAATTTAAATAAATTTATTATAATAATACTAAAAAAAAGTTATGAAAATAAAAAAAATTGTCTAGTCTTTAAAAAAATCCTTTGAGAATAAATTAACTTCCACCTTTATCTTATTTCACTTCTCTCATTCCTAACTCCTCTTGCATTTGTGTCTTAACACATATTTGTTTAGCATTTTGATTCCCCTACTTAACAGATATCTTTCTATTTAGAATGATTCACCATTTTGTACCGATTTTTTACTTAGAAGTAAATACATTCAGAACCCTTGTGATTTTCTACTCTTCAGCAAATCGATTCTCTCTGGGTTCGTTTCTGTTCTTCTCTTAAATTAAAATAGTTTGTAACTAGATTTAAAATTTTCCTTACCAATTTTTAATATTATATGTAAGTCTTTGAATTTTCTACATTAATTTTCTCCTTTTGATCCATTGTCTTAACATTCTGGCTTAAAAATTTCCACACTTTAATGACATTGTTTTGTTTTATCGCATTTAATTGTTTCTACATATAGCCAACCTCACGTAGTTAATTTCGCCTTTAGATTTAACTTACAAAAAGATTTGTCGTTTGAAACGATCACGTGTTAACGTTTGAACATCTTCATGGTTTAAATCGCCAAAAAAAAGAATGTAGCCTTTGGAATATTTTAATTAATTTATAAAATGTTTTCTTTTCCCTTAAAATATTCAATTTATAAAATATTATGGTCTTTTAATTCTTACCATTTAAAGAAAGTGATTTCTTTGTTTTCAGGAGGCACTGATGGCGAAAGCGCTCTGCTACATTTTTAAATTTATAAAAAAAATTGCACGAAATACAAAAGTGTCTACATTCCCATTCTGGAGATAGGTAAATGGTTCCTTATATTATATATGTAGATAGTCTCGTTTTACTAATTCCAGAAGAACAAGCTACTTCTAAAAATACAGAAAAATATTGGGTTGGGTACTACCTAAAATGTTCATATGATAGTTCATCTTGGCTTGCATGCAATGGTTTGTTAAAGAACTTTTGGATTTTGCTGAAATGTAGAGACAGTTTTTTTGTGTGACATGACCATAAACCCACTTTCAAGCAAAGATAATAGACAATTTAACAGTTCATGATCACTGCCATCAAACAGGTAAATGCCAACGTCTTGCACATGAGAGTTGTAATCTCATTTATCAGAATAAAAATATTAAACCAGTAATATTTTAAAACCTCAGATCTTGTAATAGGCGTCTAGTGGTAATTGCATTAGCTGAGATAGACAAAAATTTTGATGTTTTACCTGTAAACAAGAAAAAATATATCTTCTTCACAGAATATATTCCCAGAACTTTTGTCAAGTTTTGGTTTAGAGATTCATTGAAGTTCCTGTCTTAAGGATTGGATAAGCTCAAACTTAGAAGGTTAGCCCCAAAAAGTGAAACACCTAATATATTTGAGGAGCAGTTTACTACTAACTTACTAACTCACAAAGCTGTATCTCCCTATCCCCTCATGGATGGTTGGAAAAGGCTTAATGAGACTCATCTGCTTTCAAAGCTTAGTTTTTATGATCACTTGGAAGTTAAGCATATAAAGGACGATGAAGATGAACATGCAAAAAAAGTGTGAACTATTTCCGCATGTAAAACGCTGCAGGAATATTCAAATTGACATTTTAAAACCGAAGTTTTGCAGCTGGCAGAAAATTAATGTATATAAATATATATATATATACATATATATATATATATATATATATATATATATATATATATATATATATATATATATTTATATATATATATATATATATATATATATATATATATATATATATATATATAATAGCAGGAATGCATAATTTCTGCAGGTGCAAAACGGCCTACAAAAAGAATTGCTTTCGATTATGTCACAGGGTACCCTCCTGCGATCATGATTTCTGGGCCTTTACCCTCATCAGGAAGACTTGTACCCAGGAAGATCTGAAATAACAGATTGCTCGATATGACAAAATCGAAAACGAAACGTCTATCATACTGGAACAGTACTACATGCTAAGTATAACACTTAGCGCCACCTATTGGGGTTCCGGTGGTTTCCGGCTGCAAACCCATAGGAATTTGGCAAAGTATGCACTAGCACCATCATGCGGAGAGTAGATACCAAAATCAATAAAAGTGCGCTTTCACACACCTTTATCAAAAGTTCTTGGCCGGAAAAGATATATGTAGAATAGCAGGAATGCATAATTTCTGCAGGTGCAAAACGGCCTACAAAAAGAATTGCTTTCGATTATGTCACAGGGTACCCTCCTGCGATCATGATTTCTGGGCCTTTACCGTCATCAGGCAGGCTTGTACCCAGGGAGATCTGAAATAACAGATTGCTCGATATGACAAAATCGAAAACGAAACGTCTATCATACTGGAACAGTACTACATGCTAAGTATAAAACTTAGCGCCACCTATTGGGGCTCCGGTGGTTTCCGGCTGCAAACCCATAGGAATTTGGCAAAGTATGCACTAGCACCATCATGCGGAGAGTAGATACCAAAATCAATAAAAGTGCGCTTTCACACACCTTTATCAAAAGTTCTTGGCCGGAAAAGATATATGTAGAATAGCAGGAATGCATAATTTCTGCAGGTGCAAAACGGCCTACAAAAAGAATTGCTTTCGATTATGTCACAGGGTACCCTCCTGCGATCATGATTTTTGGGCCTTTACCCTCATCAGGCAGGCTTGTACCCCGGAAGATCTGAAATAACAGATTGCTCGATATGACAAAATCGAAAAAGAAACGTCTATCATACTGGAATAGTACTACATGCGAAGTATAACACTTAGCGCCACCTATTGGGGCTCCGGTGGTTTCCGGCTGCAAACCCATAGGAATTTGGCAAAGTATGCACTAGCACCATCATGCGGAGAGTAGATACCAAAATCAATAAAAGTGCGCTTTCACACACCTTTATCAAAAGTTCTTGGCCGGAAAAGATATATGTAGAATAGCAGGAATGCATATTTTTTGCAGGTGCAAAACGGCCTACAAAAAGAATTGCTTTCGATTATGTCACAGGGTACCCTCCTGCGATCATAATTTCTGGGCCTTTACCCTCATCAGGCCGGCTTGTACCCAGGGAGATCTGAAATAACAGATTGCTCGATATGACAAAATCGAAAACGAAACGTCTATCATACTGGAACAGTACTACATGCTAAGTATAACACTTAGCGCCACCTATTGGGGCTCCGGTGGTTTCCGGCTGCAAACCCATAGGAATTTGGCAAAGTATGCACTAGCACCATCATGCGGAGAGTAGATACCAAAATTAATAAAAGTGCGTTTTCACACAACTTTATCAAGAGTTCTTGACCGGATAAGATATATGTAGAATAGCAGGAATGCATAATTTCTGCAGGTGCAGAACGGCCTACAAAAAGAATTGCTTTCGATTATGTCACAGGGTACCCTCCTGCGATCATGATTTCTGGGCCTTTACCCTCATCAGGCAGGCTTGTACCCAGGAACAAGGAAGGAACTTTTGATAACAATTTTATTGATTTTGGTATCTATATATATATATATATATATATATATATATATATATATATATATATATATATATATATATATATATATATATATATATATATATATATATATATATATATATATATATATATATATATATATATATATATAAGCATGCGCAGGCCATAATCTACGGGTTTTGAGGTCAATTCATCGAAATTACGAACACATTTTTACTTTTAATACCCAAAGAATCATCATTTAAATTCCTTTACCTGACAACACTTATATAAAAAATTGGCCCAACTCAAGTGAAAATTAAAAAAATTCGCGAAATCATCCGAAACTTTATTATTTCCCCAGATTTCATCCAAAATCTAATGATTTTCGAAATCGCAGTACGTTTTTTTGAGCTTGAGGCGCCCTTCGACTATTTTAATATAATTAGAAGATTTGAGCGATATCAACAAATACACAATAATACATTAAAACACATGCAGTAGTAACGCTAAGAAAAGCTTGGTATCTAATAAAATATTTTTTAGCAAATTAATTTCTTTAATGTTAAAATTTATTGTAGTTCCACGACCCGCTATTGGCTTTTAAGCCACACCGTTCACGTGATCTTGTAACAATGTTTACTGTAGATCCCTTGTCAGTGAAAGTGGGATGGTCTAATACCACAGTGGGATGGTCTAATACGTGGAGCTGTCGATCGGGTTTGCCATAGCTAACTAAAACTCTTGTTACTGGTGAAATCTGATTTGAGACTTTGGGTATTTTAGTTTGTATTTTACTATTTTGCAACAAAAGTAATTTCTTTATCCTGCTTAGAAACTAATACTGGAAATACGTTACTATTCTTTATATGAACATTTTATTGCATGATGTTTAAACATATTCACCCTAATATTTCTGGCTAGGCTTGGCATCGTCGTACAATCGACCTTATACTGTGAGGTAATCTTGGCAGTGGCAAAATATGTAAATAATGAAGTCTATTTTTATTCTCCCTCTAAGGATATAACCGTAAGGAATATATGTGTGGTCGGTGTCTACATTAGTTCTATTCTGCAGAAAAACTTGTGCAACATATCATGGACTGTATGAAGTTCGATCAATCTAAACTTCCATCAGGAGATACGCAAAAGGTTCCTTACCTTAGATATGAGTTTATTAATTCCAGAAAAACAAGCTCCTTTTAAAAATACAGCAAAATATTTGGTTGGGTACTACTATATACTGGTTAAGATTGGTTTGTTAAAGAACTCTTGGATTTTGCTGAAATGTAGAGATAGTTTTTCTATGTGACATGACCATGAACTTACTTTCAAGTGAAGACAATAGACAATTTTACAGTTCGTGATCCCTGCCATCTAACACGTAAATACCGAGGTTTTGCACACGAGAGGTGTAATCTCAATTATCAGAATGAAAAAGTTATACTAGTAATATTCCAAAACCTCAGATGCCTATGCATCTAGTGCCAAAGACATTAGGTGAGATAGACAACAATATTGATGTTTTACCTGTGAATACGAAAAAATATATTTTCTTCAGAGAATATATTCCCGGATCTCTTGTCAAATTTCGATTTATAGATTTATTGAAATTTCTGTCTTAGGGATTGGATAGGCTCGCCTCAAACTTAAAAGATTATCCTGTGTAGAAAAGTGAAACACCCGATCCATTTGAGGAACTGTTTACCCTACTAACTCGCGAAAGTGTATTTCCCTATGATTCCATGGATAGTTGGAAAAGACTTAATGAAACTCATCTGCCTTCAAAGTTTAGTTTTCATCATCACTTGGAAGTTAAGCATATAAGTGACGATGAATATAAACATGCACACAAAGTGTGGAACATTTCCGCCTGTAAAATACTGCAGGACTATTCAAATTTGTATTTTAAAACGTTCTTCTGTTGGCAGATATATTTAAGGAATTTCGTCGAATTAACCTCTAAACCCGTAGATTATACCCTGCGAATGGTTATAGTCTATACGGTTATGCATTTCGGTGTATGTTTCATAAAACTCAACAAGAAACTGAGCTCTGCACTAATCTAAACATAACTACATTTATAAAGTGTGGAATAAGAAGAGGTTTGAGCCAGTGTTCAAAGTGTTATGCACAAGTTAATAAACAAATATATGCAGGAGTATAATCAGTTAAAGGGAGATTCTTACCTCACATACTTTTATGTAAATAACCAATATGTCCCAATTTCTGCCTCGTCTATGATGGACTTAAATGGTTAAATAAAAGTAATGTGAAAACTTCTGATATTTCCTCTATTCCGAATAACTCCGATGATGATATATTTTAGAAGAGAATCCAGAAAATCCAAACCAATTCCATAACTGATTTGGTTAATTATTAAAATTAAAATCTAAATATTCAAATTTGTTAAAAATTGCTGCGGATTATTATGTAATCCAAATACTACTGATAATTTCAAATATATAAAATTTTGTTTAAAAAAATATAATAAAAATAATATTCTTTTTCTTATTTAATCTGCTTTTAATGTTTAATCAAAAGTTATCAATCAATATGGTATAGTAGTAGAGTAAACTTCTCACTTTTCACTATAATAAAATATTTAGAACTTTCACTGCTAAAATACAATAAGACACAAGTTTTGTAGCTTTGTTTAAAATCCATTTATCCAATAACATCAGGTTGGCATGATTAATTTTCGATTTAGTCACAAGTAAAACTCTCAAGGCTTTCGGCTCATTCTGTTGTTGGTAGTCATATTAGCCTTTCATTTCCGCTCTTTTGGGATCCTCTGACCATTGTCTGATTACTGTTTCCTGTCCCATACAACAGGACATTATGGAATGCCACCTCGTACTGTTTGGAGCTACAATTCCGCTGACTTGGATATGTTGCGGGATTTCGACTGTTCCTTCCCTTGGATTGATGTTTTGTTACCAATGATCTTCCGATATTTGTTCTCCAATCTCGGATGTAATCCAATTAGGTAGGTACAGGAATCTTTATACCACATTCTATTAAGAGTTTAAAATCTCACAAAAATAAATCTTGGTTACTGGTTACTCACAACAATTTTCTCAAGAACCCTAGTTCAGAAAATCTACAAGCCGGAAACGAGGCACGAAATTGCTACAATCTAATAATTCTCGAACTTTCAGAAAAATCTACACCGAACCTCCCACCTCCCTCCACGCCGAAAAAACTGCCCACCAACTCGAGCTCCGTCAGCTCACTGGTTGTCTCCTCTCCAATTTCTCAAAAGGGCACTATAATATCTTCTGACAAAGAGGCCATTGCTGCCTGCAAAGCAAATGTCTTGTTGAGTGACAACTGCTACAGTCTTTCCAAGAAAGCTCCTATTGACCAAGAACCTATTTTTGATCCAATGTCTCCCCCAACAGTGAAGCTTACGCGAACCGAAAAAAGTTCTGATAACCGTTTCCTCATGTCTAGACTAAGAGAACCAGCCATTTTAAAGGCCTTCAAGTTATATCTCGCCTTCCTGCACGACCAACCTGCGCCAATTCACTTTGAAGGGTTTACAAATACAAGCACCAGGCTGTTTTTGGCTTCTGAAGGCATTTCTATAGATTATAGAACCCTACATAAGATATATTTCGATTTTCATGCTGCTTACGGATTTAACGCAGCAGAAGTGGAAGGATCTTGCAGCCTATGGATCCTATATATCTTCGGAGAGAACGATCCATCTTCAGAGGACCAGAGAATGCCATAAAAACTATTTTACCAGCAATTCTCCCAAAAAAATTTTTTTTTCAAAACACGGCGTGTCCTGAGAAACTAGATTCCTCAAAACTTCCTGTTGTTACTAGTCTTAATATGGTTCTAATTAATATTGCTTCTCTAAGAAATAAAACTGACGAGTTGTACCTATTTCTGGAAGAATTGGAGTTCCCCCAACTTGTTGCAATTACTGAGCACTGGCTGAATCTAAACGAACCCTTTTATATTGAGAGGTATACCACAATAGCTAGATATGACAGAAAAAACTCAGCTCATGGGGGAACACTGATTCTATCCCTAAATGGAGATTTCATGTCGGTATCTAAATATGATCATTTGTTAGCGGATAGCTCTTTTGAATTCTCTATGGTATATAATCAAAACCTTGATCTTTATGTAATTTGTATTTATAGATCACCAAACTCTGATGTACAATCATTTTTAAATAGCCTGGTAAGTTTGCTAGACAGTCTACCGATTAAAGGTAAAAAAATTCTATGCGGGGACTTTAATATTGACTATGCTACTATTTGTGCCATCCAAAAATATCTAATTTCTATATTCGACACTTTCGGTCTTTCAATGCATGTATCCTCGCCAGCTAGAATTTCAAAAAACTCTTCTTCTATCATCGATTACATGGCGTCTGATTTTTCTCCATCAGAGGTGCATTCACAGGTCTTTCCGATCACGAGGCGGTAATTTCCAGGTTTAGTTTACCTATTAGGCCCTTACCAAGATCTCGCCATCGGGGCAAAATTTTCTCGGCCGCAAATTTCTCAGTTTTTCATAATATTTGCTTTAACACCGATTGGAATTTTGAATCTGATAATGTCAACACAAACTTCAGAACTTTTTTAAATAAAACTTTAAGTGCTTTTAACAAGGCCTTCCCACTTAAGAATATCAAACCTAAGCGGCATAAACCGTGGACCACGAAAGGAATACGAATTTCTGCTAAAAATATGCGCTCGCTCTCATATATAAAAAAATTCACCGACTCCTTTCTTATTCTCGACTATATCTCTAACTATAGGAGGATCTACACTACTCTTATTAAGTCAGCAAAAAAATTACAGTACCGAAAACGTCTAACAAACTCAAATAACGTTTCAAAAGAAACCTGGTCCATCAACAATAACCTCAGAAACAAATCAAACCCTGTGATTCAGATCTTGCCAGGGGCTAATGATCTAAATGATTATTTTATTAATGTAAGCAAAAATGTTACCTCTAGTATCTCGCCAAGTTTGGACCCTCTTTCATTTCTCCCTCCTTCAAAAAATGTAGCTGATAGCTTTTTCTTAAGTCCCTTTAGCAACACTGAACTATTGAAGGTAATAAATAATATCAAAAGTAAATCTTCGTGTAGCACTGATGGCCTATCAATTAGAATATTCCTGAACTTGCCACTCCCAGTCATAGAGGCCCTTACAACATTAATAAATGAGTCCTTTATAAAAGGTGTATTCCCTGATTGCCTTAAAACAGCTATAATTATTCCACTTCATAAGGGCGGCGAAAAAACTAACTCTTGCAATTATCGCCCAATTGCACTACTACCAGTGCTATCAAAAATCATCGAAAGGCTACTGAAGAATCGTCTTATGCCATTTCTCCTGAAACATCAGATAATATCCCCGGAGCAGTTCGGATTTCTACCCAACAAGTGCACCAGCGACGCCATGTTCACGTTGCTTAAAGGCGTCTACTTATCTCTCAATAACAACCACCCAACTGTCTCAGTTTTTTGTGACTATGCGAAAGCCTTTGATTGTGTTAGTCATGAAATTCTGATAAACAAACTAAATTTTTATGGAATTCGTGGTACTTCTTTAAATTGGTTCAAATCTTATCTTGGGAAAATTCAACAACTTGTAAGGGCTAATGGTTCCGATTCTGATTGTAAGTTGATTACAAGTGGAGTCCCACAAGGTTCAGTCTTGGGACCTATTCTTTTTTTGTTATACATTAATGATATCACGAACCTTAAAATTAATGGAAGAATTTCCCTTTTTGCTGACGACACAAGCATAACTTGGAGTGATTTTGATACAACGTCTTTACACTCTAGTATCTCCAAAGACTTGGTTATAATTAAGGCTTGGTCTGATTCCAATATGCTTTGTTTTAATGTCGATAAAACGGTGGCGTTATCTTATAGGGGAACTTTACAACCACTTCAGGTACATAACAGCAATATTGAATACGTAGAGTCGGTTAAATTCCTGGGTTTAAATATAAATAACAACCTAAAATGGTCTAATCATATTGACACCTTAACTAAAAAACTTTCTACCGCCTGCTTCGCCATTCGATCAGTTTCAAAAGAACTAGACGTTCCTTCTGCCAGACTTACTTATTTCTTTTTATTTGAATCCCACCTCCGCTATGGCCTTCCCTTTTGGGGCTGCTGTACCACCGAGCAATTTCGTAGTATTTTAAGCTTCAAAAGAGAGCCATTCGTTATTTGTTTGGTCTAAATAATAGAGCTCACTGCCAATACTATTTCAAAAAAACATGAAATATTAACACTTCCTGCATTATTTATTTTGGAAACGGTATGTTTGCTGAGAAAACATATAAACACCCTCCCAGAAAGGCCACAACATGTATACCCTACCAGAAACTCTAGGCATTCAATTATTTACAACGCCATAAAACTTTACAACAATCTGCCAGTACATTTAAAATCTATCCCTATGCTTGCACAATTTCGAAAAAACACCAAAGCATACCTCATTGAGGGACCATTTTACAGCGTTAATGATTTTTACAGCGAGTAAGTCTCTTTAAATTGTCACTAAATTCGCTTTTTTACTTAAATCTTTTGTGAGTCATGTCCTAACTCGTAGCATTGAATTTTGAAAATCATCATATAGAGAAAAGAACTGTCGAACATTCACTTAAAACTTAATTATTTTTGTTAGGTATTGGATTAAAAACAAAATTTAATTCTTTTTTGTATACTACATTCTACACAAGTTCATTATACCTTCTGTTTAACATCACAATTGTTTGTATAACTATAATAACATAGAGTTTAAGGTCGCATATTTGCAATTTTGATTTCAATGACATCGAAATTATTCACCTCGTACATGTGTGTTTGTTTACTTTTATAAGGTTATTAGGATTCATTAACTGTTTTGCGGCAATGTTATGTTATATTCTAACGTGTGTTTTACGATTTGGTAAATTGATAATTTACATTTTTAAAAAGCATTGACCTATCGAAATTCTTTTCGATTAATGTTTTGATATGTCTTATTTTAGGTATATTTTGCTTTGTCCATAAAATTGTAAAATTTTTCTGCGGCAATAAAGCATACTTTTGTTTGTTTGTTTGTTTGAAGCCAAAAATGCCTTTATAATACGGATGAAAGGCAAGGTTCTTACTTGCCAAAACGAGAGGTAATCTGTTTAGCCGCTTGCCAAAAATATCAATAAAAACTTCTGCAAAAGTTCCTTTCCACCCCTAATTTCTGGTGATCAAATCGTCTCCACGTCCAACACCCTCTCTGCTTTCTCACTATTCACATGATTAAAAACTAGGCTCAATATTATTACGAGAGTAAAACAGAGGTTAAAATAAATGAACTGTAATGATCTTCCAAAGTTTATAAAAGAGGACTTAAATCTTAAATCGAATAAGCTATATAAAAATGATTTAACACTAATAGGGCGAGTTACACCTGATAAAATTTTATAATAATTCCTAAATACTTTCAAAATTAAGGTTCAAAACATATACGACCCTACTCAATGATTTAAAAATCTATTACAAGCACAAATATTAATAATCGGTTAACTTCCTTTACCGGCAACTTTCCTCGTTATGAGTGTTTCTTTTCATTAGGAATAGAGAAGTATGAGCCAATTTAGTTCGGTACATAGTCACTTAGTAATACATATTGAGTCGTCTAAATGCAAACGGCGACATCTAACAAAATTAAAAAAAAAACTTAATTTATCGCATCCCATAGGAAATTTTATTAAGAATTCTTTTATGGATCTTGTAGCTTCAAAATGCGACATCTCCGATATAAAAATAATCTTTTAAATATAGCTTTAGGTGCAAAAACCGACAACATATTGTAACAGCAACATGCAAACGCAGAAATTTGTGTTACATCCAATCACCGTTAGGCTAGCCGTCAGGTCATCTTTTTTCAGCTTATCATCATTAAGCTATACGTTACGCCGCAAATTTCTTTACTCATATTTAATTTTGTGAGCAGAATATGTCTATAGTGTTGAGTGGATTTCTGTCGTGTGTTGTTAAAATAAAGTACGATAAATAGATTTATGTATATTAATTAGCATGGAAACTATTGTAATTAAAAAATGCCCTGCTAATAAAGGAAGAAAAAAGTTACCCAATATGCCAAACTAGAAACAAGAAAAAGCAAAATTGTCGAAGTGAGTATAAATTGTTCATATTTTAATTATTTTTTACTTATTCCTTTACTCTTATTTATAGATATTCTGCTACGAATTTGCCATTATACCTAAAATGCAACCACAACAGCAATAATGGCCCGTATGCATGTACGACAAAAACGTTATTTCCTTGGCCACTATAAGAAGCTTCCATAGTCAGTTTTATTCTGTCAAAAAGAAGATAGAGCAAGATAAGTTTCTGCTGAAATATTGTACTGCTACCGTACCAAAACGCAAGAAACGAGATGTTAATATTAAAGGTAAAAATATGTCTGTAAAATATTATATTCGCTCAAATAGTAGTGATTTGGCTCAAATCTGCCGGGAAAGTTTCTTAAAGATACTTGGTATTGGAAAAGATCGCGTTCTAAATGTTTTGAAGAGACATAAATCCACAGGTGCTTTTCCAACGGAAAATCGGGGAGGGGACCGAGTAAAGGGAAAAATTGACGCAAAGCGTCAACAAGTTATGCTATTTATTGAAAGTCTCACATGCAGTGAGAACCATTACTCTCGATCCAAAAATAAATATCGTAGATACTTATCGTGCGATATGAATATCTCAAAGCTTTGGCGGATGTATAACAAGATGCAATCTAATGCCAATCTTAAGGTAAAGCTTTGTTTTTTCCGAAAAATATTTGTTACAAAATACAATATTGGCTTTGGCACTCCCCAGTCCGACGTTTGTTCAACATGCACACAGTTTAAAAAAAAAATGAAAACTGTAAAATCCCCCGAAAATAAAGCCGAGTTAATGATTTACCGAAGAGTACACAAGTTGCGCGCTAAATGTTTCTATGAATTGTTGAAAGAAAAACACGATAATATTGAAACATTTTCCTTTGACTGTGAAAAAAATCTTGTTCTTCCCAAATCGCCGGACCAAGCTTGCTATTTTAGCATGCAGTTAAATCTGTTTAACTTAACTGTTGTTAATGGACCTTCTTCAGCTGCTCTCAATCCGAGAACGGTTAGTTCATTCATTTGGAATGAAGTGGATTGTCCCAAAAATTCAAATGAAATAGCTTCAGCTGTATTTCATAAATTAACCACTTTTATATTTAACGATAGAATAAGGATTGTGAGATTAGTGGCTGACGGATGTGGCGGCCAAAACAAAAACTCAATTATGGTGGGTATATGTATGTATTGGTTATTAAAAAAATGCCTACTATTGTATCTCCAAATGAATACATAGAAGTTAGAAAACAGCATAGCTCAGTCCATCGAATGGGTACGAATTACAAATTTTAGCTTTTAAAAAGCAAGCAACATTAGTGTTAAAGCCACCTTCCTCGTGGCGTTTTAAAATTAGCAAGGCAAAGCGAATTATTATTACTAAAAACATCGAGAACGCAGTAATTGAAGTCAGAGGCGAAAAGTATTTTAAAACGTGGTAAGAAAATATCACAGATGCAACCAACAGAATTACCTTTAGATGGATTTGTCAAATCAGAAAAAATAAAAAGTATTAGCCATTTAGTGAAAAAGCATTAGGGTGATGGGTGGGAAAATGAAGAAAGCCTTAAGTATTTTAAAACATCTTTTCTGAAGAAAAACAAAGGTGGAGAAAGAGAACCCCCAGAAAGCGAAGAAGATTCAGACCACGAGAGCGATCCTTTTAGAATGTAATTTTTTTCTGTAATATAAACATAAATTTTCTGACATATATTTGTTTCGTTTCGTTAGATAATATTCATGTTGTTTATAATAAATTCCAGAATTCTCTATAGGTTCCAAGTACGACTTCTATACATTGCCTAAATGCAAAACCCGACATCGGTACAATTTACTTGTAAACTTCGACATATGCGAATTTAAAAATATAAATAAACAAAATATTCCAGTGAAGGATTTTAAAGGGCTAAATAAAATTAAATATATACTTAAAATAGATTATACAAACAAAAAATAATAATGATTTTCCCGTAAACAAGCTCAAAAATGGTTTTTTCCATTTTACTCAAAATGTCTTATGCGTCAGATGTCGGCGTTTGCATTTGGACAACTCATATACTGTCCTTTCAAATATTTTTATTGGGCGCCATTTTGTTCCACCATTTTGAATTCCTACCAAAATTCTATAAGTTTCTACCTATATCACACTTGATTTTTGGGCATCATTTAAAATAAATTGAATCAGTAGTTTTTAAAGTGACACATTTTCATTTTATTCCGTCATGTTGAATTCGAACCAATTTATCCCTATATCACACTTAATTTTTCTGTAAAACTTAAAGTCGATTTAATGAAAAGATCTTTTTACGTTCATTTTTTAAACATTTTAGTTGGCCGCCATTTTGTTTTGCAATCTTGAATTCGTACCACAAATTTACCAGTTCATCTCTATATCACATTTAATACTTGTACAAAATTTTTTCAGCTGTTTGGTTTATTAAGCTGCCATTTTGTTTTGCTATCTTGGATTCATACCAAAATGTTATGAATGAATGAAGTTCATTTCTGTGTTAGACTTCATTTTTTGTGTAAAATTTGAGGTAAATCGGATAATTAGTTTTAGAGTAATAATTTTTTTAACGTTTCACTAGACCGGGATCTCGACATATTGGATTTTTACCAAAAATAAAAGTCATCGCCGTCATTAATTTTGACCAAAATTTGAAGTCAATTTGACAGACCGACGGAATCGATAAATCACAATATTTGGCATTTAGGGACACTAAACCGTGAAGATATGTAAGAGGGTGATTTTTTTCACGATTAAAAACTATTTATTTGGCCACCATCTTGAATTCGTACTATAATTATTATACCAGTTCATCTCTATACCACAATTTATTATTGCACACAATTTGAAATCAATCCATTAAATAGTTTTTTCAGGCAGAGTTTTTAAAAAGAGACAGATAGATAGACAGACAGGCCGACGGAATTCAGAAAATATATTTTTTACCATTATAATACTTACTAAAAATCAAAAATTAGAATCAAAAATGAACACGCGATATTATAAGGTATCTGAATTGTTTTCTAACACACTTAATATGATTGACGTGACACTTTTAGTGACACTACAAAGAGATTCCGGGAGATGTTAATACCTTGGTTTACAGAGCAATACTGGCGACAGTGTGGCCAGTGCTGCCAGATTGCTTGGGTACTTTTCTCCTAAATGAATGTCGAATTCTTCAGGTTTTTAAATTATTACGTAATTCGAGTATCATGTCACGTACTCCTAATTTTTTTTTTCTCCTAAAACTCCTACTGAGAGACCGAAAAAGTCCTAAAATTATCAACGGTAGCTGATGACGTCATTGGACCATATGATAAAGTTTAAGCAAGCTTAATTAGACTTTTAAACTTTTAAAACGCATTTGACACACTCGGTAATAAACTCCTGTATTCTAAATTAATTTTATCATAAACTCTGGATTTTCCAGCACATCCGCAACCGCTCTCAGAAAGTTGTAGCGGATAGATAATCTTTGCACAAATACGATTAATAGTGGTTCTGGTGTGACACAAGGCTCCATATTATCTCTGTTATTGTTTATTCTAAATACTTCAGATATTATAACCTCACCTAAATTTTGTCAGGCGACTGCGAACGCTGACGATACTCGTCTGATAATCACTAATTCTGCAGAAGCAGTATGAAAGACATAACCTCGAACTCAACTCTAAAATATCCAAAATTCTGTGTATTTCAAAAAAAGTAAATACATTTTTTTTTGAAAAACAGCGCTAATATTTAGTTAGGAGGCGTTACTTTTTCTTACGTGGAATCAGCTGAAAATGTGGGTGTAGTTTTGGACGAATTTGAACAACACGTAAAAAATATCAATAAAAAACCATTTGTTCTTTAACATTTATTTTCAACAATCGTCATTTGCAAGACTTTAATTTAAAAAAAAATGTGATAGTCTCGTTCTTTCTCATTATACCTAATGCGATTTTATCCATGCCGAATATCCTGTATTTTCAAAATACCTAAGAAGTAAGTAGAATAACGGTTTTAATTCAACATAAAAATAAAATCCAATGCCTTTCCTTTTAATAATGGTTCGATTTGCGTTTGCTCATATCTCATCTTTTCGCAAATTGGCTTGATGTTGACACCTGATTCAATACTTTAAGTCCGGTCTGCTTACTATTTTCTTCAATTTCTGTTTGCGTTAAACGCAAATTTTTATATTTAATATAATTCCATAACCTTGTAAAAGTTGCTTTTTTTCCAATGCCGCCAACTATTTTGTTATTGCCCTGTTTGCATATTGATTTGCTTAAGTTTGTTTTCGAAGGTAAGTAAGGTTATGTCATACCAGAGCTGTAGTTCAAAGGTAAAATCACCGTCTAATAGCGTTCTTATATTTGCATACGAAATATTGTTTTTGTATTACACATTTTCTTTGGGCTTAAATTAAATTTTTATAATTTCAACTTATCTATAAAGTCGAAGATACTGATGATAAACGAAGTACAGCGTTTTGCTAATTTATAATAATAATATTTGTGAAAAGTCTCAAATATTCCTCTAAAATTTTTCAAAGCACCTTTTTTGAGGGGTTAATAAACAACATGAATATACTATTTCGTAAAGCATAGGTACTAATTTTAATTGAGTAAGCTGTAAGACCCACTATTTCATGTATGTCATTAATTACTTT
The DNA here is from genome assembly GCA_030620095.1 of Kuschelorhynchus macadamiae. Taxonomy (NCBI): domain Eukaryota; kingdom Metazoa; phylum Arthropoda; class Insecta; order Coleoptera; family Curculionidae; genus Kuschelorhynchus; species Kuschelorhynchus macadamiae. The sequence goes on along the minus strand of JAUTXW010001202.1, from coordinate 108,349 downwards.
GGATGAAATTTTCAAGAAATATTTAGGGTAGTGTCGGAGTTCTGATATAGCAAGCATATACAAAAAATGAAAATAGCGGAATGGCGTTACTTTTCAGTTTTTCATTTACTACAGATTTTCTTTAATGAGTTTGAAATGCTTTAATTTATTGCCAAAAAATTTGGTTTTTAAAAATAAGTGATCACAAGAGTAAATAAAAAACATCCTGAGGTACATTATCCCAACTAGGGGGAATTTGTTTTTATCAGATGATTTCGGTAATATAAATAATAATGTAATATATAATAAATGTTAGAAATATTAAACATCTTGGCACAACATATTTATACTGTCAATAAGTGAAGTGTATAGCGGGTAAGGTGGATGGTGGGGGAAAAAAGGGAATAAATTGAGGGATAAATACTGTAAAGATATCGTTTTTCATAATATGGTTTTCGTAGATTTTAGGGATACGAAGTTCAATTTTGTATTCATATTAATATTGAGCCATGTTTAATGCTGATTTTCTGTAAATATGAATAGATCCAATACATGTAAAGGTGGTGCATTTTTATATAATATTACTTGCCGCGAGCCTGGCAAACTTTTAAAAGTAGTGGACCCAAATGTTTACCTAACTTCGCGTAAATAGAACTAAAATGTGTTAGAAAAAGGGTGAAATCAAAATGTTTTGAAAAACAAACCCGATTTCAAAAAATAGGTTGCACTAAAAAGTGACAAATTATATTTTATTACATATTTCCTATGAAGTCGGCGATAAACTGATGAAGAAAGGTATTAAATAAGCATTATACTCTTGGTATAGACATCAAAACACAAAGTGGGTCCATGTAACAAAATTTAGTTTTATCTTCATATTTAGTAACAACAGTAATAAGAACTCACCCTGTTATTGGTTATATTTCGTCATGGAAATACTTGCTCTTTAATGACTAAGTTTATTGCTAATAATAAATATTGCCACATGAACCATTACATAAATATGTCTTTTGCAGGCACGTAGCCAGGATTTCAATTCTAGGGGGGATCCAACCCTGTCAAAACCAATTCAATGACAAAGAAGAAGAATGCTTTTTTCACTTGTTGCTAGTCCCCCTGCATGTGCAGGAAAATATGAAAAAAAGTTGCAAAAAATTAGTTATTTGCCAATATCTATTAAAACATTACAGGTAGAGCAATTATGAAAATGTAAAAAATTGTAGGTATATCCTGAGCAAATATGACCTTGGCAACTTTTGCTTAATATTTTTAGGTTTTATATATTTAATAGTATTTTAATAAATAAGTGCTTAGTCACTTTGTTAATATCGAGGTTAATGTGTTGTTATTTTCCATAGAGGGTCTGGAACTATATTGTTACATTAAAAATCTGGATTTCTTTACGGGGCAAATAATAATAAATGTATTCATCTTACTTTTTAGTATTTTCTCGAAATTCTAAAACATTATGATATTTGCTAGATATGTAGTATCTCTGGAAATCTTCAAATGACTACTTTTAATGAGCGTTTACTTGAAAGTTTTTCTTTTTTTGAGAATTCTAAATATCCCTCACTGTCAAAATCGAATATTTTTTGGAGGTAATTATTTTCAATCCCTTCAATCAATGAATTTACCTTTGGAAATTCAATAATTTTCTTATTCCTTAAATCCTGTTTTGTATACGTAAAGATAAGAACTTCTAAATTGTGTAATTGAATGGCTCAGAAATTTTCAGCAGCTACCATATATTCTAATTTTAATAATAATAATTTTTGTTGGAATTATCATAAATTTGGTCTCGGGACGCATTCGCAATTTTGCTTATGATAGGAGTTTTTTGTGGAGGAAAAATGAAATTTATTTTTCTATCGATTTATGTTAGAAACTGTCGTATTTGCGAAAAAATCGTTAAGTGCGTCTTTGTTTAGGGTAGCCTCTCATAATTTTTTACATTTAGATATTTGCTCACTTTATTTTGTTAGGTATTGACAGAAAACAGTTTTTTTGCGAAACTTCTTTGCAAATTTAAAATACCTTATATAATTATTGGTAAAATATTATTAAATCAGCTTCTTGCTAACCTATATATATATATATATATATATATATATATATATATATATATATATATATATATTTATATATATATATATATATATATATATATATATATATATATATATATATATATATGATAGTATGTTTTCATTCCACGTCCACCAAACGTCATAACAAGAAAATGATCCTTGTTTGGAACATGTTCTGCATCACAGCAGACTCAATGATCCATTTTAGTCAAACGACGATATATATTTTATATATATATATATATATATATATATATATATTTATATATATATATATATATATATATATATATATATATATATATATACAGACGAGACTACACAAACTTAAGGTAATATCTATATACATATATATATATATATATATATATATATATATATATATATATATATATATAATTTTTCGAGAAATTGATAATAAAACAGTTTCCCATTTGGTGCAGACTTTCCCACGACATATCTAAATTAATTGTTTTTAAGTTATTACTAAAACTCTCCCTTTTACAATGTGAAGTCGTTCATGTTCATCTAAGAACAAAAAACCGTCGTATCCACCATAGTAATATTTGGGCTCAAAAAAATATATCAAATACATATCGCAAAAATAGCTACGCCACTGGTACGCCTCGCGAAGATATCTTAGAGCGTTGCAATTTTCACCGCAAACTATTCTTTATGCAATCAGTCCATCTTTTTTCCAGTCATACAGAACAACAAATTGATGTTTGATTCCATTTATTTTATTTTTATGAATGAAATGACGTCATTGGTTTAGTCAGTTTTTTGGTTCGTTCAATGCATCATCATTGTTTGTAGGTCTCGGGTCGGGAGTCGACGGTCGATATTGCGCGATTTTCGAATCGGTCTGATTGATAAGAAGAGCGGGATGATGGGGTGGATAGGTCGGTCGGTCATTAGCTTGTTGAATGCTGATCGCTATGAAATATGAATTTCTGTCTAGCCAGAATCTCGTGTAAAAAATTAATTTCGGGTTGATTGGCTTGTTGACTTCGTAAAAACATCATATTACACCAGCCGTTTAAAACTTAGATTTATGATGTGTGGATTAGATAATAGATTTAAATCTCTACTTTTTTTGTGCAAGTTGTATATTGAAGTTCAGATGGCTTTATAATTAGTGATGATAATAGGATAATAGTGAAAAAAAAGCAATATAATTATCTATATTTTATAATAAAAAATACAGTCAAAACATAGTTCATATCTGTAAAATTGATTTTCTGAGAAATAAATTAATAAATTAGTAAATAAATAAATACAAATGGAAACATAAAAAACTTCAACTTCAAAACCACTATAGCAAGATTCTTAAGCCTTGTAAGTTAAAAGTATAATCTTTAAAAATTATGTACTTATTACTTTGGATAGGTAACCAAACACAAAGGAACAACATAATGTGCCGTACCATCGCTACTTTTATTTCTAAAAAGAGTATAAAATGGGAATTGAACAATAAAATCAAGGCATAAGCATATTAATCCTAACGGAAAAACATATATCTATCTATTAAATTTTTTACATTTAATCATCCTGCGTATATAGGAAAAATTTGGTGAAAAAATCTTGAAAAAATATTAATACACTATTTCACTTAAAACGTATCCCTGTAAATTACATACAAGTTTGTAAACAAAAAACTAGACTGGAGAGGGCGACATTTATCTTACTCGTCGCGAAAAACTAAAAAAATGTTCGGACACTGCTGTCTATAAAACCGATGCATGCTTAAAAAGTTTTCAGATGGATGAAGCTACGCATACATACCTACCCAATGACCAATATGACGAACATGGCCCGCTTATTTTAATGAATTTAAAGAAATCCAAAATCCAGAATTCCCGTCACTAGTTGCAGCACAAATATCTCAATACTAAAATTAAAAATGCACATCTGCCTTCATCCGTACTTCTTGACGTACAGCGCGGCGTAAATCAAGAATTTAAAAACTGTGCCGGCCAGTGGCGCATATATATATATATATATATATATATATATATATATATATATATATATATATATATATATATATATGTATTCTCGACCGTGTTAATAGTAAATTACGTCAGTAGTTTCAGGTAAGCGGTCTGTGACTATTCAAACTCAATTTATTTTAGATCTCGATATTTCGTCAAATTTGTATTGACTTCGTCAGGAGACAACTAGGAACAATAAATTTGTCTTAATTAAAATACCTCAGAAAATATACAGTTACATTGCACATTAAAATATATACTTACAGTGTTAGAGTTAGTCGAACATATTATAAAACAAGGACAATAAAAGCAACATTATGCAAAAAAGAAGTAATAAACAAGAAAAAAAATAAAAGCATAAATTGATGGCGTGTGGTTCTTATACATTCCTACAACATAAAACAATGAATTATAAACTTAAGATATATATAGGATTAATTGTTATATGCCACATTTGGTTTAAAATATTGCTTAGTTTATTTGTGTCTAATTTTGAATTAATTACATTCCTATTTTTATTGATATGGCACATTTCAAAAAACAATCTATTTTTATAATTATCATGCTGTTCTAGTATCTTGGCATTACTATAGTTAAATTTATGCCCCGTTTTTAAATGATACTCTACCAATGCGCACGAATTTTTGCCAATATGGCAATCTCTTTTATGTTGAGTTACTCGTTGCTTCAACCATTGTGACGTTTGGCCAATATAACAACCGTCACACCTCAAGAACGACATTTGATAAACACAATTGGCTTTATATAGAGATGGAGTTTTTTCTTTGACCTTTGAAAATAATGAGTAATTTTGTATTAGATTATATTTGGCTATTTTTATACTAGAAAAAGATTTAAAAAGTGAAATAATAAAAGCTTGTGTTATAAATGAGCCATTGTTTACAAACATATTAAAAAGTTTGTTTAGATTAGATTGTATATAATCAAGAAAGTGGCGGTAGGATAGTCCATCCAGTCGTCCTGGAAGAAAGAACAGTCCTATGAGGAAATCTTCAACTATTCCAGCCCACACATTCGCGGAAAACTGCTCCTGCTGAGGGGCCTCAGTAATTGCGTGTGGGTTTTCTTCTGCCCATACATGATTATTATGGAATTTTTGAATGGAACTGAGGGCAAAATTAGCTTCATCAGTAAAGAGTATCTTGTTATCAAATAAAAGATTTTCAGCAAGTTTTTCTAAAAACCATCGCCAGAAATTTAAACGCAATGGAAAATCACGCGGCAGGTAGTGCTTGAACCCTTTGAATATGATATGGGTATAGTAAATTGTCAATAAGTATTTTCCAAATAAGAAAATGGGAAACATTTAGCATTACCGCAATTTTCCTAGTACTTCTTTCTGGATGTTCCTCAATTGTGTTCAAAACAGCTCCCTCTAATTCTGGTGTTCTCACCGTGCGATGTGCCCCCTGGAACTATTCTTAATGCTAAGACTCCCAGTTTCTTGTAGTCTTCAGTGTATTCTTGAAAATAATCTGGCATCGTGAATGATAAGATTTGGATACCGTTCTTGATATATCCGCCTAGCCATAAACGCATTCTCGTCAGCAAGTCCGTAGGTGAAATGCATATCTGCTAACTCGGAATTTGTAAATCTTAACATAGTTTACTTATTTTCTTTTTATTATTGATTAAAGAAATTTTCACAATGTAAAAAACTGCAACTTTTATGAATACTTGTCAAACTAAGATCGCAACGTAATTGATCAAATTTCATTATTTCAGAAACAAAATAGGACACCAGCCTACTAGTTTAAAATAATTTCGTTATACCACAAATGCATGAAAACAATTTTTATTTTTTTACGCGAAAACAGTGCATGGAATAGAAAAAAAAAATTATTGCCTCTACCATCTTGTAAGTAATTTTTAAGTATGTATTGACTATATATATCTAGGCAAAATTTTATTCTTTTGATTGTCATTATAATGTTATAATTCTAATTGTACCTATTCTTTATAATTTTTGTAGTTGCTCCTGATGAAGCTAATAAACATTGGCGAAATATTGAGCACTTAAGATAAAAAGAGTTTCTTTTTTTTTCCCACGGACTGCTAGACCCGAAAAAAAACTTTTATATATATATATATATATATATATATATATATATATATATATATATATATATATATATATATATATATATATATATATATATATATATATATATATATATATATATATATATATATATATATATATATATATATATATATATATATATATATATATATATATATATATATATATATATATATATATATATATATATATATATATATATATATATATATATATATATATATATATATATATATATATATATATATATATATATATATATATATATATATATATATATATATATATATATATATATATATATATATATATATATATATATATATATATATATATATATATATATATATATATATATATATATATATATATATATATATATATATATATATATATATATATATATATATATATATATATATATATATATATATATATATATATATATATATATATATATATATATATATATATATATATATATTTATATATATATATATATATATTTATATAATCTATACATATATATATATTTATATATATATATATATATATATATATATATATATATATATATATATATATATTTATATATCTAACCCATCAGACCATGGTTTAGTATAATTGGATACATATATATATATTTATATATACAGAGTTACAGGGTGTTTTTCGAAAATGTGCATTTTTAACAAGTAGCTGTAATTTTTTTCCTATTGATTTTTTTTTGTTTCTGTAAAAACATTTTCAAAGCAACTTTTTACATATATATATAGTTATATATATATGTATATATATATATATATATATATATATATATATATATATATATTTATATATCTATATCCAGAGAGAAGGCAACCTTTTATCAGACATCTTCGGAATTGGTTACAATTTAATTAATAGTGGCCAGTTTAAGAAAAATAGACCAAAACAGTATGCAGCAAACAGAGATAAAGAGTTAGAAGAAATAGTAATTTTAGGAGCCGTTCAAAATAATCCTTAATTTTCATAATTTTAAAAATTCATGTATTTTTTTGCCACTTTTTTAAAAACGTTTTCCGTTAAATTGTATTTGGATAGATGAAGCATATATAAGCTATACATAATGAAAAAAAATAAGAGTGTTTTGGAAATGTATGGGCAGTATATTTAGGGGTAATTATTGTTTAGTTACCTCTCAACGGTAAAAATATTACAACAACAAATAGAACCTCTCATTGATGATTTACCCTTAATGGCACACCGTAACATTTTCTTCCAACAAGACGGGGCACCGCCACACAATGCTGAAATCATCAGCAATTTTCTAGCCGTTAACTTTCAAAATAATTGGATAGGTAACCAAGGTCCTAATCGTTGGCCAGCGAGGTGGATTTTTATCTTTGGAATGAACGTTATTTTTCAATTGCCCATAAATACAAGAGAAGATTTAGAAGTCGCATTACACAACCAATTAATGAATTCAAAGAGTCATATCATTTTGAAAACCTCCTGTAGGAAAAATCTTTTATTACTATTTCGTATTATTATTTTAATTTTTTAATTTAATTTTTTTTAATTTTAATTAACCTTTTTCTAAATTTGTTATTTGTTTTTAAATTATAAATAATAAATGATTTCGTTGTAAATAATACACTTTTTTGCTAAGTAACTACTAGTAGCAGTACGCAATTGTTTCTTATTTAAGGCCGCGTGCGTCCAAAGCCTACTTGGTTTAAAATGAGTAAACTATAAAAAACTCTCTATTTCAAAGAGAACTTGAGCAAAATATCAAGTGTGCTATGTTTTCGGAAAGGTAATTTTAAGCTCTTTTCAATTATTCAATAATATACAGGGTGTACCATATAAAAAAATTTTTTTTTTGCTTATACCTATTAAACTATTAATTTTTTTTAAATTATTCTAAAACCATTAAATTCTACGTAAAAAGTTGCTTTGAAAATGTTTTTACAGAAACAAAAAAAAATCAATAGGAAAAAAATTACAGCTACTTGTTAAAAATGCACATTTTCGAAAAACACCCTGTAACTCTGAAACGGTAAGAGAATCGATGTGCGGTTTCCACCACTATGTTTTTTGTCAAAATTGAGCCCCAGACACCGACATTACTTTTTGCCTATCTCCTCTAGAAAAGGGAGTTTCCCTTTAAAAGTGTCCAATTTGGCCCACCCTGTACAGAGGGCTTGAAACAAAATTGCTTTTTGCACGCCTATCTCTGTTTCATAATTGGTAAAAACTGTTTAGTAAAACTTAATCTTAACAAAAGTAAATACCGACTGGCTAAACAAAACATTTCTATTGGTTTATCGGTACTCCCGAGGGCTTGAAATTTAATTGCTTAACCATTTCTGTTTCCTTATTAGTTTGCTAATTTTTTAAGAGGGAAATTATTTTTGTGTTTTAGGTCACACAAAATAAAACAATTAGAAAAGAATTGTACTAAATTATCTTAAATTTTAATGTCTTTAGTTCTGAGTCCACGGCACGTTTCAAGGAAAAGTCTTCAGCAAGCTAAAAAATAAAAAAATAAGATTTTTTTTATTAAAACTGATGGAAAAAGATGCTTCACAATTATGTTTATTTAACAATATTATTGTTCTTTTGCCAAAAAACTAAAAGTATTCCATTTAATTTTATGACTGTAGTCTACTGCGTGTTGGTAAATGTGTGATTGTTGAAATTCCCTATTCTTTATGTAAATTTGGTGTTCCTTAATTTTTTTGGCTAATGGCTTTATTGTATTGACACGGAATTTTATAGGTAACATTTTTTTATTTTCTTGTCCATTGTTAGGTTTTCTTTTTGTAATTTTGTTTCTAAGAGGATTTTGTATCTTAAAGTTTGTTCTTACGTTAACGTTTTAGTTCATCTGATAAGTTAGGTATGTATAGTATAAAGATGTTTGTAATTGGTCTATTTTCGTATTGTTGGACGACTTTTGGATTCTCAAATAATTTTTCAATTTAATCATTCCGGTTAAATTTCTCGTAAAAAAAAGATATATATATATATATATATATATATATATATATATATATATATATATATACTGCTCTTAGTTTTTTAATTTTTAGCTTGCTAAAGACGGGAGTAAACTCCCCGGAAACGTCCAAAAAACTTACGTTTTACACTTCATAGTGAACCCAGAACTAAAGACCAGATATTAAAATTTTAAGATAATTTAGTATAATTTTTTCTTATTAGTTTATATTTTTTGTAGCGTATAACCCAGAAAAAAATTCTTCTAAATCATATTGCCTTCTAGTAATGCTTAGTCCTTTCTGTTCCATGCTAGGGACTGATACTCTAATATAACTCCATTCCAAACAACAAAAACAAATGTTGACAGCGACTCCTTTTCCACGAGTAATGTACAGTATGTTTTATTTTTATTTATAAGTATATATAACAATAGTCATTAAAACTGAACAACTACTTTGATTGTAAATTCTACATTATACACAATTAAATAATATTTTCTATTATTAACATTTTTAAACACTACCTAACATAATTAAGGCGACTATATATAGTAAATACTTTACTTTAATAGATATATAATACATAAATTATCTACCACTGGTACTAGTATGGGAATCTCATTAGAGCTCCGTTTATTTGTTTATACATTTACCCGTTAAATGAAAAATAAGCGTTTTACTTCCCTCCTGAGATTGTCTCACCCCTTGACGAAAAACATGTCTTCTCAATTTCGTCGGTTTGTTTGTCTGCCTGTCGATTTGTCGGTCTGTTATTCGCGGCATAGCTAAAAAGCTACTCACTGGATTGACTTCAAGTGTTGGTCAAAAATTAAGGGTCATTTGATGTATCATTTTTTAATACAAATTAAAAAGTTTTGTTTGTTCATTTTATTTTCATTCCATTTGTTTCATTCGATGAAGCCACAGTGTTGGCAAAACATGTCATGAGTTTGTTTTGTGTAATATAATGAAAGCTTTAGTAGTAGTAGTAGTAGTTAGGGGGAGGTCTAGAGACCTGACTGGTAGGCCTATAAGGCCTTTTCAGTCTACCCCAGCTCCTCTCTCAACCACCACCCGCCACCAGGTGTACATCCTTGAATCTGCCTGTCCTTACTATGTAAGTCTGCATATCCTTCCGTGCAAGATCCTTAACTTCGTCCCTATGCAAGACCGTAGTGCCGAAAATATCTCGTCGCAGTCTCGCTCGCGCTTGACATCTGCACAGGAAGTGAAGCGGAGTTTCCTCCTCTTCCTGACACTCCGTGCAGATAGAATCTTCCTCAATGCCTAACATAAAGAGGTGTCTCCTCAATCGACAGTGCCCCGTTACTATTCCTACGATGGAATTTAGAGCTTTCCTGTCTCGGGCTAGTAACCACTCTGTTCGGCCCTGAAGAAAAGCTTTAAGTAAAACTTGTTTTTTTTTTTTACTTAGTTATGGATTTCCACTAAGTGTCGGCCCAATCAATTCAGTTTTTTGAATACATCGGCAATGTTTTCTACCCGTACCTTCTCAAAAATGGAATGTCATTTCCAGTTGCATGTTTATATATGGTCATAAAAAAAACTTTTAACATACCACCTGAGCAAATTGTGCAGATAACTTAATATTATCTTGGTATCGTTATATCCAAATTCAGCCAACATACTGCATCCATCTAACGTGGCTGCATTTAAGCCCATAAAGTTGGAACGGAAGAAACTATATTAGAGTTGAGATCAGAACACAACGAAGGACTTATTAAAGAAATATTTGCTGGTGTACTGTTGGTAAATGTTGTAAAGAAAATAAAACCAGCCACAATTAGAAATTGCTCTTGCGCTTGTGGATTATATCCATGGGACTAAAATAGATTTCTAGATTTCATGAAACGTTTGGAAAGAAACAATCTAAAAGAAAATGACAAGGGGTAAATTCCAGAAAACAGCACTATAAATTACAAAGTTTTCAGTTATTTGCAGTTACTATAATCTGTCGACGAGGAGCCCGCAGAACTAAAAATAGTTAGACATTTGTATCAAACATTTAGTAACCATCAAAATAGAACATATAGAATTAACATATATTTCCGTAACATTAGGGAAGATGATATAGATTTCACTAAAGAGAACTTTTTAATTAGTTTCTGAGCTAGGTGTAAATAACATGATACGGTCAAACAAAAAAAAACAAGTTCACCAGAAAGAACTGATACAAAGCAAATTTCTTCATACTTATGATACAAACACTGCAAAGAATAAAGATTTCCAAGAAATCATAACACATACTAACAAACTAGAAGAACTAATTAACAATTCCTTGCAAAGTTATTTACATTGGCCCGATACATCAGTCAGAAGGTAAAATGACAAGAGAGAGAAACATTTGTCATAACATGTACGCAATGGAAAAAGTGAAAGAGGATAAGTTAAAAATCAAAAACAAGACTAGAAGAAAAAAGAAGAGAGGAAATTATGAGTTTTAGAAAAAATGAAGAATGATATACAAGAAGCTAAAACGAAGAATATAAAATAATAATAAAAATGTTTTGGAACTTTCACCCATAAATAAAAAAAACGCTGTTAAGCAAATACTGATTATTTTATCAAATGTTGTTATTACCTCAGCAACAAAAGAAAGCCATGTAATATGATTGTACTGGAATATGCTTTATGTACCAGTCATACTTAAATTTTAATTACTTACAGTGTTAGGCTTTTTAAGAATGCTTTTACGGCCATAGGGAACTCTGTAAACGTCCAAAAGGTAACCATCTTCAGTTTCAATTTCGTGGATTTCTGTTGGATATCCATATGCTTCTACTATATCCGTCTAAAAATAATGAATTGATTTAAACTATTGTGTTGTAAAGAATGTAAAAATTAAAACTAGTTTCTTATTTATGTATTTACCATATTAAACAGTTTTCCAATAATAGTAATTGCAAAGAAAAAACAGGAACTTTTTTATAATAGCTTCCCCGATTTTAGGGTCCCTGGACCCCGAAAAACAGGTACTCCCATTTTCGTAAATCTGTCGTTCTGTTTCCTCGCGGAAAGCTCAAAAACTGCTCATGTGATTGCCAAAGGTCATATGGGGATATAGTTTTGGTAAAAATCCAATATCGTGGAACAAAATGACTACCTTACGAAATGTTGAAAAAATGAAAACGGAAACAAATTAAAGAGCAGTACTGCTCCATTTTCTATCTCACCTAATAATTCACAGATGACTGTGCAAAATTCCTAATCAACATAATCTTTTAATGCATGTCCTATCTTAGTAATAAAGGAATGATAAGTTGTTTTATGAAACCATGTCATATTTCCAGTCCAAGGTTCACCTTCGACATAATTGTCTTTCCAAAAATTTGGTCCCAACAATAAAAATTTAAGTTGTGTATCAAAAATGTAACCGAATATCAAAGAGTTATTGGCCGATCATTATTTTTTTATCCTTGGGCCTATAGAGGTTTTGTTAGAAATTGAGTTGATTCCATATATATTGGGACCTGGTACAGTTTTTGGCAAGATAGGACAACCTGTCAATTTAAAAAACAGTCTTTGTTTAGGTCTTGCAAGGTATGACATATGCAAATTCTACAACTAATTATTTTTTTGTATGTGACATTTCAGCTGAACCCTAATTGGATTATTCGCTTCAAACATTTTGGGAAATAGAAAATATTTGCTAGTTTAATTTTTAATAGTTCCACAATGCATACACAATAAGAATGATTTACGGCAGCTCTTCTTAAGATAAATGACCGATTTTGGTTGACTCCTATTCACAGGCCCCTCGGCGCTTTACCTTTTTAGAAGGAAATTTTCTAAGAATGAACAATTAGATGTTTTATATTCCGAATTTATTAGAGAATGTATTAGAAAAAAAATATATGTCATACTTTTATAATTTCGATTTAAACATGTTGCTTTTATTTGTGACATTCAGCAGATGTATTGTAAAATTCTTATGATACTTGAGCACGAAGGTTATCAGCGTAAGCTTTGGCGTTTTTGTGGAGCAGAAAAACTAAACATATCGGAATTACAGGGTAACTTTCGTTGTTAGATCAGCTCCGTACTTTTCCTTGGGCCGCTCGAGTACTGCACGAGAGTGTGTACATTGATGATATCTGCACATGCGCATCCGATGTTCCCTCCTCTTTCTCTCTGCGACCAGGGCTCATCATCGTTTGGTGGTAAGAAAATGGGCGATCATCAAACAATTTTATCCGCTGTACCTTCAACAGATACACATAATAATATATCCTCTTGATTTTAATTATAAGGGTCCAAGTTTTATCAAAGTACTTGGGCTTCAGTGGAACCAAGCTGACGACGGTTTTCCTATTTATTCACTCCTTTGGACTGGAAATACCCAAAAGGTAACATCATTTCGCAGATTGTTTGAATTTACGATCCCGTGGGATTTGTATTTCCAGTTTCTCTCTTTGAAAACAAATAAATCATGTATCTGCAATGCAAATGAGGATGGCACTCCAAATAAATCAACTGAAAATGTTGGAATAATTTTAGACCTGTATTACCTGAACTGGCTAAAATTAAATTTTCTATATTATTATTTTCGGACGACCCTCCATATTAGGCAATCCATAGGTTTTGTGATGCCTCCTCCACAAGCTGTCTTATTTATCTTCGTATAATCGCTTCTTTGGGAAAAATAACTACCAGGCTCATGGCCGCTCAATCGTGGGTGTGATCTCTAAAAATGCAACCGTTATCGCGACTTAAATTATATGAGACGATTTATCTATTTGATCTTATAACCTTTGTAAAAATTACTTTCGCAAGTTTGATCTTACGCATAGTTAGATACCCAATTAGCCTTAACATGGATCTCTGCATCACTTGATCGTTGGAAGACATTTATTGCAAATAGAGTTACTCATATTGGGAAAGTTGTTCCTACAACATCATGGAGATATATTTCGACAGCTATAAATCTAGCTGATTGTGATTCTAGGGCATTTCACTCCTTCAGCTGTTTCATTACTCTATATGGTGGGAGGATCCTGATTTTCTTGTTCAGGAGTTAAAGTTTTGGCCTGAATAACCTGTACAAAGAGTAAGTTTCCAAAGAAGAGCAGAAAACTGCACTTAATACCTCTATCAAGGTTAAGTTTATCTCTGCCCTTCCTAACAGATTTTCATCCTGGTCAAAAAATGAAAAAATTATTGCTTATCTGTTTTGATTAGTGAATAATTGGATTTATCAAAATCCCGACAAGCTGTTTTCTTATACGTTCAAAATGGGTGTTATATTTACTATAAATACAAATCAATTATTACCAAAGCCGTTCAGGTTGCACCTTTCTTGGAGGAAGGTGGTATTCTCAGGGTATGTGATGGGCTTAGTAATACACCATCTAGTTCGAAGTGAAATATTTAGCATTATTACCTAAAACCCATGGTTTTTCAGATCTTAGTAATCGGGTATGTTTATAAGGAAAACACCTGGTCTTAAAACTCTTCATAATTTAATTTTCCAAATTTTTTGAATAATTTCTCCCCGTTCTGTTATATATCGATGTTTATCCAAATGTATTAAATGTTTTCGATAGCAGCCAAAATCCCATTTACCATTTTTGGCTGATCTTGCCGACTTTAGAGTATCACATTTTAAGGCATTTTCTAATGTATATTTAGACTATGCTAGTGTCTGTAACATCAATTTGGAAAGATACCAGGGTGCTAAGGTTTTTTAATTATTTGCTAATTTGTTTGCTGTTATATAAAGGTTTTTAGGATTAATTTTACGAAGACGCAGAGTTTCGAATATTTATAGTGATCAAGGTATGAATTTCATTGGAGCTGATAATCAGAAAAAATTGCTATCAAATTACCTTTTAATCTGCCTGCAAGTCCCCATTTAACGACCTAAGCGAAAGCGGAGTTAAAGTAGTGAAGACACACTTAAATTGTGTGACGGATTCTAGTATTAAGATTTATGAAGAAATGTACACACTGCGTACACAAATTGAAACCCTTCTTAACTCTCACCCCCTTTGTACGTCCCATTAACTGCGGCACATTTTTAAACGATAACCCGTTCTTCATTTCCTGAGCCAGATTTTGGCCATATTGATATAAATCGCCTCCTTCGTTAGCAAATGAACCAAAAATGCATACAAAGGTTGAACCAAGATTAATAACTTAAAGCAGAGACCAAAAATTGGTCAAACCCAAGGATGGCATTCGACTGAATATTCTTGTTTTAATTGAAAATGAACTTAAACCTCCTCTTCAATTGTCACTTGATCACGTTATTGAAGTGCATCTAGGAGTGGATAGAGTGGTTTGTTTAGAACATTACTCCAGATTTTTTTTGGTGGGTGGAATGTTCATTATTTTGTATTTATAACGAGTATAAAATTAAATAGGTCTAAATTTCCTATTTAAATATTCTGCGTTTTTAAAATGCACGCACCGCGCTCTAATGGCACTTTATTAAGAAGCGGAACAATGGTAATACGAGATAATCTCCCATTTTGGCAGCAATGGACAACGGTTATATTTTTAAGCTAAATGGCTCATTTTTTGGCTTTTATGGAAAGCCTTTTGGTGTCAGCATAGTATGGCTTCATTGGCCTAAGACATCCAGAATTGCAAAGCGAAGAGAGAAACAGTAAGTGTCTATATCATTTGTTCTGGTATCTATAAGGCTAATTGTCATTATCTTTTGAAATTTATTAAAAAACTGATATAAAACTGTAAACGAATAACTTATGTTAATTATTTGGCTTTATTTAGAAGTTTAACTTTAAATTTTCTCCGACGAATTGAAAATGCAATAGTTGTTAATTTACTAGATAATTTGACAATTGGGTGCCAGTGCCAAAGGAGCTCTTAAGAAGAACAATATAGCGATCAAACAAAAACTATACTGTTTTAGAAGTTCGTTTATAATAACAGAAAAAAATAACTAAAATTGTTGTGAGATAGGAGGCACTTACACTATGTAAATGAAATATATTATTTCACAACTACCGTCATGTATTGCTTTTATTTATATACATATTTAATGTTTATAATGAATTGAAATTTAGACTATTTCAATATAGCATATGAGCTACAAAAAAAATTTCTTTTGATGCTAGATTTGAGGAAGTAAACCTTAATGTAGAATTAAGGCATGACATACAGACCCGATCGATATTGATTTTCCCCACCTGTAAATAAAACTGATGCAACGCTAATGCTATGCTTATTAGTAATGTATTTTGTAACAAGTGTAAAGATTGTTACAAATACCTCTCTTTAACCAAAAAAATAATAAAGGCATAAACTTGTCGTTTAGCATAATTTAGATAGATAACATCGAAATAATATTAACATAATATAGGATCAAAATTTTATAATTACATATTAATATTACATGTACAAACGCCAAAAATTTCTTTTCTAGTAACCGTATACTTAGTTTTAGATTTAGTTATTAACGTTCGGCATGTATAAACTACAACATACTCTCCAATTTTGAGATGAATCCATAACCTCTCTTACCTAAAATACTTTGCATAGCCCCTGTATTACCAAGGCAGATAGAACTTTATTTTTTTACTGAAATATCCAAATAAGGTTTTAAATCTGAGAATGACTTGAAATTAAATATAGGAGATATTTCTTTGATATTTTTTATGATGCTATATTTCATAAAATGGCCTATTGTATTTAACTAAGAAGATCAATTATTTTTTAAGTTCAGTATGATGCATGTTAACTAAAGTTGGTTCGGACTTAAAATAATACCTAGGACAACTTTTGCTGAAATTAAAGTTGTTCCTACTCAGTTTTTTTATATAATTCACTCAATTTAGTCTAATAACATTTTCCATTCCACAGCTTGTTCTTTTCCATTAAGAGGACAAATTATCAATTTATTTTCTTGATTAGTAATTTTAGAGTACTTAAAATCTGATTCATCTGACAATTCATGTATTGAATAATTTTTCTTAGCTTAAGCTAATTCTGGCTCTATTTTATTGTCAGAAATAGTTAGAAAGCCCTGAAAATGTTCTGTACCTAACCTTGTTTCTTCCAAAATTCTATATAGATTTTTTGATTCTAAAGGGATGTAGAAACTCTAAGCACTAGTTGATGCTGATAGTACGGAGGCAAATTTCTTAATAATAATTTCAATTCGACAGATTTGTCTATAGGGTTGACAAAACGTTTAAAGAGGTTTTTCGTAACTGCAATATAAGTTAAAGCCCTTTCGGTACTACTCTGAGATACACAAAAAATCTAATCTACGGCGATGCACCAACCTAATGGTACTATACCAAGTTAAAATATCCTTCTCAAAAAATTCGTGAAAAAAATTGAAAAGAATATTTTTCGATGTCCTGTGAGCTAAACAAAACTCTCCAATTTTTTCCAAAAAACTATGCAGACTTTGATTATGACCATTAAATTTTAAAACATTTTTACTGAAGGGCGGAAATGTATTAAAACTTTTATCAGAGAAAACAGGAATATGAGTTTGAGTCTGATTATTAGAAATATGACATGGTAATGTATTTTGACTATTATTTAAAGTATTACATTGACTCGTAGGTCTATTATTATTATATATCGAAGTTAAGTTATTACTAATTTGATAAACCGACTGCAAAATATCATTATTTTAATATGTATATGTTTTATTGCATACATTATTCTTGCAAGTGTGATTATTATTAAAAAATGAGTTATTTTGGCTAATATTTGGTCTGTTATTGAAATTTACACTACAATTTGTTAAAGGCATTTGAAAAATTTGATGACTTTGAACTTCTTCTGCGTTTTTTTGTCACATAACTATCAGATCCCAGACCTGGAGTCATCTAAAAATGTTGAGTGTTTGATGCATTTCAATTTATATTATTAGCTATACTTTCAGGTATAAAGATCCAGGAGAGCTTAACACTACTGTAATCAAATTCTCAGTTCTCTGGCGAGGAAAAAAGGCTTATTGAGGAATAGATGAATGTGCATTAACCTGTCTACCGTTTATAAAATTTTCCGACATACTTGAATGAAAATGTTGCAAATTACTATTTTGATTTACAGGTTGAACGATATGTTGATTTTTGTCTTTATTTTGAATAACTTTACAGCTATGATTTTTACCCAGTTTCAAAAAAAACGTTAGAATAAATTTAATCACTTTCAGTTCTAGATGAACTAGAATTTTGATTATCTTCAAGAAAAAATAGTTTGCGTTAACAAGATTGAATTGCTGATGCTTAGAAATACATCTTTGATCACTGTCTGACTCTTGATCACTTAGATTTGAGTCAAACAAGTCCAATTAATTTATTTCGTTATTTCAAATTTAGATTCTAAATTTTCATTCAAAGGAGATACTCGAGTAAATAATTATGATTTTAAAATGGTTAATGGAACTAATCGAGATTTTAATTTTTTATAATTGAAATAATTAAACAATTCCTTGAATATTGAAAGTTGTCTTAGGCATTGGCAAGTATAATCTTTAATATTAGAATTTAGAAATATTTAGTTCAGAAGATCTTCAGAAAATAATTAATAATTTTAGAGAGGATCTTGCAAAAACACCAATTCGATTAAATCAGCGAAAATATAAAAAAACTTACCTATCTTTTCTCAACAAAAAATTCTGGAACTTGTCCTCGGTGTAGCGTCACACCCTGAAGACTACGTTTAGACCAAAACAGAAACCACAACATCAATCATCTGGAACCGGCCACACAGTACTCGTCCAAAAAATGACCACACAGTACTAAAATTGAAAACCTCTTCCTCCAAAAGTTGAGAAAATCCATCCAAACATTTCCATACACCGAGGAAATAAACAGCAAGTTACGTTTATTTGCATTTTGAATCAAATGGAAACCATAAATTATATTTTTATAGACGTCATTGCATTAATTTTTGAATAAAAGTTCAATAAAATGGTGTATAGAAGAAACCAGGTGTTATGGCTCATGAAATATTTAAATCCATTACTGGTATGAGAGTTTTAATCCAGTTGCTACTTTAAATAATGTATTAATTATTATTAAATCTCAACCATCTTACAACGTAGTAATTTTGCAAAATAGAGGGCTTCTAGACGATTCCAAACTCTTTTATTATTTCAAGACAAGAAAAAGTACAAAGAAGAATTTAATAATATGATAACTATTAAACTATACCGAAGTAGTAAACAAGAAACTTTAAACAACCTAAATAGTGATAACCAAACTTTAAAGCTCTAAGATTACAGTAATATTATGCATTTTTAAATCATTAAATTGCGAAAATATATATTCTTGGGAGCCTGAAGAACTTCTTCGGAAGGGTTAGAAATACGATTGAAAGAAATACGGATGGAACGTTTTGTTGAAGTTCGAAGACTGTTATTTTTTTATTTTTTTGATAAATCGGCCGCTTTACGTGACATATTTGAACGTTACCTTTTTAGGTTATTTTTCTGAGAGGGACTTGTTACATCTTGAGGGGGTTGTTTTTAGTTTTAGGGGCTGCTGAAGTTGAAGGACTCTGGGGCTCAATATTTTTGTTTGGGGGTTGTTATTTGGTCTCTAATACTTATTCGGACGGGATTGTTTGATTTTTACTGAAATTAAAGTTACCACGGAAATTCTGGGGATTAGGGTTTCCTTGATTTTGTGGTTTATAATTTGAATTTGTTGGATTATTTTTGAATTCATAAGCCTAAAAATTGGGGTTGTTAAACCTGAGATTATTATTTCCCGCGTTGAAATTGGAATTTCCCATATAATTTGCATTTTGATTTCGTGGGTTTTGGCATTCCGTGTAAAACCTGTATTTGGGTTTTGGTTGTTTGTATATCCCGAAGCGAGGAGCCTATAGAAGATTCATTGTCCTTTATGACGTTGTATATAAATAGTTACTATTTCGAATATATGAGTTTCTGACGAACATTTGAGGTTTGCATGGAAGGATGTGTCTCCTTTGTCCAATTTGACCTTTTTCGATGGTCGAAGTTAAGTTGATCAAATCAGATATTTCTGAGAGATTTCTCTCAAATGCATGAACGCAATTTGTAAATAAGTTGAGATTAAAAGGCAGATTGCGGTTTGTTCATCACCATAAAGTTCTAGCCTGGTGTGAAGTACAAGATAAACTGTAGCTTCAGAGGTACTTTGTTTAATTCCCTAAAGTTTTGTTCGAATTTGGCAACAAAATGATTACAGAATTGTAACGAAATTGGAAAAGGGCATTGCCAATTTGTGGGCTATTCCTAGAGGCCAACTATTATATTTTTCAACAGTAAAACAGTGGATACCCATGCTCATGGCCACTAAATTTTAGTTTTAGTTTTTTTGACCTTTTTTTTTGCTGATTCAGAGATGCCAGGCATATAAATTCGGTCCAGATGGTTTGTGATTCTTACTCACAAGAGACCTGTTTTGATACCGGGTGACAATCACTTTAGAATATGTACTTATAATTTTTTCTTTCTTATATGAACGTATTTTTTGTTCATGGCACTTTTTTAGTTAAAGCAAGTTTTTCTTAGATTTTTTTTTTGGTTTTAAAAAGAAATTGTTCACAAGTTTCGATAGATCCCAACTCACCTAAGACGGTAATGCTGTGATCTATTTAGGGGAATAATTTATTGTCCAATTGTTGAATCGTATATTCGGCATATAATCAATCAATACCAATAGCCGATCTTCCGTCTCGTTTTTTTTTGGTCGAACTACACAATCTTCATGAGATGTTTAGAGCCAAATAACATCAATAACAATGTAGCGTTGCTAGGTTTTAAGTCGAATACACAGGTTGCGTAAAAGACAATAAATTTGACATTTGAACAGAATAATGGTTATTAACTGAATTATTAAAATCACAAAATCAGGTTTATTAAAGTATAATTAGAAAAAATCATGAAAGAGTAAAAAGTAAAAAATAATATATAGTTTAAAATATTTTTAACAATCTTGACAAAAACATGAACATACAAAATAAACAGAACTACAAATATTGTAAATGTAATTTAATTATGCAATCAGAAAACCAAATATTGAATAGGGTGCCATTTTTATTAGCGATACCAAAGATCCATTACAGCTTACGCAATAGATAACTCATTTAAATGGCATGCATGAATGGGTCCGGAGACATCAATTCTCGCTGAAATTATATTATTGCGTGCGGTAAAATTCCAATCACTAAATTTCGGACTAAATATTAGAAGAGATCTTTTAGTTAAAAGAGGAATTATGAATTTGGATGTCAATCTTTGGGGTTGAAATTTGATACAGGTTAGCTTGAAATAAACTTTCTAGGAGTAAGCATATGTTTTAATAGAAAACAAACTTATTCCTACATAAACCAAAACCTACATAAAGCAAAATCAAAGAAACCACGCTAAATATTATTTCAATCAAAAAGCAGTTTTAAACCTATTAACTTATACAGAAAGAGCAACATTTTTTGCTTTTTAAAATACACGTATGTACGGGGTGAGTTATTATATTATGACACCCACCTACAGAATTATTTATTAACAAAGATACAGAAAAAGTGTGAATACCCTGTATATTGTTTATTGTTATGAAACGTTATTCTCTACTGATTTCAAAAATATATAATTTGATTATATTGGCGCAAAGCTTTCATTAATTATTTTAGTTTAACTGCAACATTACTTATTATGTAAGTCTAAGATAATATTATAATATAATGCAAAACTTGTTATAGTTAAACCAAAATAATTGAAAAACGGGTTGCGCAAAGTAATCAAACTATATATTTTTGAAATTAGGAAGAAAACATTAACAAAAATTATAAAAATACAAGGTTTTCCATTCAAAAAAACGTATTTCATTATATTTTTTAGGACATTCTGGCGGTTTAAAAGAAACCCTAAAAATTTTATATTAACACCTTTTTTCTATCTTCGTTAATAAACCCTATAGTTGAGTGTCAACATACAATCACTCACCCTGTACTTTTTGAAACCAGTCAAAAAGTAATTTTTGAAATTAATTAGGTAATTAAATTAGTTATTCAAAAAGAAGCTAAATAATTTCTTCTTACTAAACAAACACATCGTAAATAAGACAAGCGAGTTTTTCATAATCAACAAAATTTATTGGAAAAAATATAAATAGCAAAATAGTAATTTTGTAACGAGTAACTAAAATTTTCCTTTGGAACTAATCGCTGCCGTTTCCAGAGGTTAATATAGGTTAATAAAGGTTATTATAGCCGACATAGAACAATATATACATCGGGGGATAGCCGCAAATTATCTTTGGCAAAAGTCTGCGGCGGTTGCTACTCTCGTCTGCCGGCTTCCTCAATAAACTTGGCAACATTGCGCGTTAATTTCTTGGATGAATGCAGGCTGAGTCCTGAACGTTGCCGTGTCATGTTCGATCTACTGCAGGTATATTGATCTATTGCGTGGTAACTCAAAATTTTTATCGAAGGAGTGAGAAATCTTGTTGGACACTCTTTCTATTTCCACTTACGTCAAAGTCAGCCAAAGACAGAAAAAACAAAGCTGGTTTTTCTATTGTTACTGATGTGTTTTAAAATAAACACTTATTTGGTTGCTACCCTTGTGCCTAATTAGCTTTTACTCGGAAAATACTCTTATCAAAAGATAATACATGCAATTTTTTTTCAGAAAAAGAGTTTAGTTCTGCGAGAGTAATATTTCTCATATAGGCACTGGAACTGTTTCATTTTTGATCTTACCATATACAGGTCTCTTCATGCTAATAAGAAAAACATTAGATTGGATACCTTTACCTTATCTTTAAAGATGGTATATATTTGCAAACTGCACTATAAAAACTTTTACAGTTTGAAAAAAAAATGTATTTAACTCTTTTATAAAATATTATAAAAAAAACAAAAAACCCGTCTACATAGAGCTAGTATAGAAAAAAACACAAAACATTAAAATAAAATACATTATACGATCCCGTATAAAGCAAAAAATAAAACTGAATCGCACGTATACCGAGAAAAACGGTTCGATGTATTTGGCCCTAAACTTCATTGGCCCAAACAGTTAATACCCCTAAATGACATTTGCCCGAACCTACATTACACATAACCGTCACTGGCGCTAACAGTCGAAATCCCGACACATTGGAATGCATGGAATTTGTCCTTGGCCTTAAACGTCGAAATACATAAATATGTACGCCAATGACGTAAGAAACTTCTGTCACTGTTGCCAAAGTGCGTTATTGTTCAGATGAAGTACATATTTCCGAAAATATTAGTAAAATAATATGGTGTTTTTTTATTTATGGTTGATAACATGTTATTAATATTCCTAAATAATAAGTTTTAAATCGTTCTCAAAGAATTTTGTTTATAAAAATAGCAAATAGCTACGTATTAATTTTACTGCGTCGTATCAGTGTTAGGATACAATAAAATAAATTTTACTAACATGATGTAAATTGTTAGTTGGTTCGGTTGAGAAACATGCAGAAATAATATGCAAGAATGCAAGCTTTTACTGTGTTCCGGATACGTCCTGAATTCTCAGCTCTTCGCCCATTCAAATGCGATTTCAAGAAAGGGAGTACTAGAAAGTTAGATTGGGCAATTTAAAAGGACTATCAATATTAGGACATCAGAATAATCAGAAAGTATATTGTAATGTACAAATTTCATATTGGTAAGTCACCTAGATTCTTTTTTTGTGTAGGTATACATTTTTTTCTTAAATGTTCCTCTTCGGATTTTCTACAATATATTGGGTTTTTAATGTATAGTGCACACTAAATGTTAGTTGAAAGAAAACCTCAACAAAAACATTTGTATTTGGTTGATAAAATGATTATGACATATAGTTGTGTTTGCATTTTTAGGAAAACCATGTAAATTCATGGATGTATCATCCACAGTGGACTCCATTTTGGCAAATCGGGGTATGAATCTTAGACAACAATAAAAAATGAAAATCAGCTTTGCATATAAAATTATGAGTAGACAGACATAGCAGTGAGGAATGGTTCTATGATCCATCTGAGAATAAATACAGAACTGCTGAGGTAATTCATATGTCAAAATAATTAGATATTTTAATAGAAATGAGGCATTTCTCCTTTTCAAAATATTTTCTTCTTACAAAGAAACATTTGTTAAATAGGTAGCTAAATAAAGTGCTTAGAAGAAAAATAATATTTTATTTCCTCTTTGAAATTTTAGTTTGTAAAGTTAAAGCCAAAAATGTTATTTGCTGATAAAATGGTGAACGCTTTGCGTCAAATAAAATATTTAATCTAGCGTCATTCTGCTATTCTTTAACTTTTTTACAATAAACATGCTGGGAGACCACTTCGGGAATATCCTGAAAATTTCATCCAAATTGTTGAAACCACCGCAGAGTAATCGATATACATACATAAAAAAAATACATAGGGTCAAATTGATAACCTCCTTCTTTAGTCTTTTAAAAATTGTATTAATATTTGTGACATGGTCATCTAAACAAAATAAAGAAAATGCCTGCAGATCCGCCATTTTTTGTCCGATTTCAAACATTTAAAAACTGATATTCATAGAATTTAAAGTTTTATCGGAATGTAAAAATTAATAGATAATAATATATTTTATTCCCATATATGTAGGTACCCATTATATAAATGTCTGTGATTAAGTTATTAAGAATAAGTTTGAAGACGACTTCATAAAATCAAATTTTCAATGTGGAATAAAATATTATTTTTTACTTCTTAGTTTTGTTTTTTTTTGAAGTTTTTTTATTTTTTATAAAAATTTATGTTTGGAGAACAAAGCTTTCTGCAGTAGATATTGTGAAGAAACGCCCCAGAACTGAATCCCATACCTTGTGTCTGTGAAATCGAAACCAAACTTATTCTTAATTACCTAATCACAAAACTATATTTATGTAATGAGTGTTTTGATGTCTAATACCAAGAGTATAATGTTTTACTATCTGTATTAATTTGGTGCTGACTTCACAGACTAAAATTTTCCAGATGGAATAAAATATTATTTTCCATTTTTAGGTGCATTTTTTGAAGTTTTATTTTTTATACAGTTTTTTAGTTCATCCTTTTTAGTTCAATTTATATGAGTTTTATTTTAAGTTATATTTAACAAATAACCATATATATCTATGTAAATTCCTAATAAAATGGTGTACGCTTTTACTGCGTCGAATAAATATTTAATATAGCGTCATTCCGCCATATTTAACCTTTTTACAATATGCTGGCTGTGGGACCACTCGGGCAATATCCCGAATATTCCTTGAAAATTTCATCAAAATTGTTGAAACCATCGCAGCGTAATATATGTACATACATACAAAAAATTCAGAGGGTCAAATTGATAACCTCCTTTTTTGAAGTCTGTTAAAATTTGCATTAATATTTGTAACATGGCCAGCTAAATAGATCCGCCATTTTTTGTCCGATTTCAAACATTTAAAAACTGACATTCATAGAATTTAGTTTTATCGGAATGTAAAAATGTATAGATGGTACAACTTCTGATTAAATCAAATATATTTATAACATGCCTAAGATAAAACTAGAATAATACTTCCACAAATAAGCATTTAGTATGATCAATTTTTTTGAAATTATATGGGCTCATTATTTAAATATAATATGTAGTTTTTTTTTGTTTTCTTTTTAAAATTCAAATAGCATAAGTTCACCAGGACCTGGTTATTTTTCTAAGTAGTGCAATATCTATTTCATTCATTTCTTTTTTTTTGAATAAGAGTATTAATTTTTTTGAAAGTAATTAAGAAAATTCTTTATTTTTAGTATGCCTAGGGACGACCACTATGTAATAAGATCACCAACAAGATGTAAGCTCTAGAAAGTTAGTATGTATGTCATTGATTAAAATCTGGCCTTCTTACCAACTACACCAATTCAGTTATTGCCAGGGGCGAGGCAAGTGAAAACAATCCCTTTGTGAGTTGAGAAGACTGATTACATCATACGAAGAAAATATTTACTGTAATGTGTTTTAAATAAAGTTAATGTTTAATATAATCTTAGGTTTAGATTTATCCTGAAAATAAACTATATCTTGACATTCACTATTTTGTCAAGTAGGTATTGTATGCCATTACAATGTGTCTGACCTACAATGAACAAGGGTCAGTTATCCAAAAACTATTTAACCTTATTCATATCCTCAATTAATAAATACTGCAATTCTTCCCATGTATTACTGGGGAAAATCAAAGTGGAGTCATCACCATAGGCAACCACTTTACCCCCTCGTGCCAAGATTACAAAGAGTGTTGATATACATGTTAAAAAGCACAAGACGCAGCACTGTACCTTATGGTACTCCAATTTTGATTTCTTTACGCTGACTCATAGCTTCTCCTCCTACTTTAACATAATTAAGTAGATACATTTTGAAATCATTCAACACGGATTCTCCACATCATATAGCTATCCACAATGTCCAGTAACAAAGATATATAACTTTTACAAATATTTGTGATTAAATACACAAAATGATTTAAAGTATCATTTTTTAAAATATAGCTATTATTGTTACATCCAGGGTTAGGCTAACTCCAGACTGGACTGGAAAAATTCATAAAAACTCTCAATACATAAACTTAATTAAAGTTATCATAATAAAAACACAGTTGTCTGTATTTTAAAAAGAAGGCAATCTATCTTGTTAATATTTTCAGAATTTGAAAGCTTGCTTCTTTAGCTTTAAGAAGCCAGTTATTTTGATAACTTCTTCAATTTGTTAAAAATAGTTCGTTCACACCTTAAACGTAGCTTCAAAATCCACCTAGCATATTTAGTCAAAAGTAAGGGTAGCTGTAATTAATTTCTTATGAAATTATTTGTAATCACAGACTTAAATTATTCATATTGTTAACAAGTGATATGATTTGTAGAATTTTAATCAAAACCAATGCAAACTAAGCTTCAAAAATGATCATTGGAAATTGAATTTCAGTATTTTTTTATTGTAAGGTTAAAAAACTCACAAAATTATACCTGGCTTCAAAACTGTTTTTGTAAAATTAATAATTTTGGTCTGTTGCATTTGGAGAAATTGAAAGAGCCAAAACATAATTATAGGCTCTGTTCACTATATCCGAGCTAGGCCCTGAAGAATGTTGTCACACCAACCAAGTTATTTGTTTGAAATTGTTTTTAAATAATTTTAATAAGAAAATTGGATTTTATTGTATTTAATAAATCAGTGGTTCACCTGCCCAGACAAATTGACATTTTATCACCTTAACAAAAATATCGAACCTTATATTTTTTTTTATTTGAATTAATCTGTGGAGGTAATTTTTACTCGACTTCCAAAAGGAGGTTATCAATTCAATCCTATTATTTTTTTTATGTAGGTACATCGAGTACTCCTGATTTGACCAATTGCGCCCAAGACAAAATATCTTACATTCACCATACTATCAGGAAAAAAATATGCCTGTTAATATCATGATTTGAGTTAATGTCACAAAGTTCAATTTTACTGATCATTTTAAATTTTAACAGTGAATATAGCTGGTTTTCTATAAATGTGTAGAGATGGCACATTTTATGCAATATTAATATGGTGATTGTGGTTAGCTACTTATTTATTTTGGATGTCCATAAGCTTTACCAAGTTTAGGTAGGTAGTAGGTAGGCCAGGTAGTAGTATATACATATATATATCTATATATATCTATATATATATATATATATATATATATATATATATATATATATATATATATATATATATATATATATATATATATATATAGGTAATTGTATGATTAGTATGCATCTGGACACAACAAACAAATTAATCAGTAAAATTATATGTTTTATTTAAAAAATTACAAAACTTATTCCTAGCTATTATATATTATATTTATTTTAGCACTTAATTTTTTCTTTTTGGGTTAAACTTACATTTTACTTCTTTTAGTATCTGAGTTTTATTACCTGACTGTATTAAATATTTTAAGATTCATTACTTAACTATTGTTCTATGTTTTGTTCTGTTTGTGAGTATTAAGTGTATTTTCTTTTGTAAAATTATGCTTTTTTTGTATAATAATATATTAAATAAATACAAACATTGTGAAATTTTAAACTATAACAATAAAATATATTAACAATGACAGGCAAATAAATAGTATTTTTATCATCTACAATGATCAATTATCATCTAATAATGTACGGGAATATTGATTATAAATAGAACCCTCAATTTTTTTATGGGACACCCTGTCTATTATATGCCCATTAAATAGGCATCTTTTTGCTAATCTTAAATGTTAGATTTGATACCTTTACCTTTAAAGCCAATGGAGAAAAACCATGCCATAAGAGGCAAGTTATTCATATCGGTGTTATGTTTTCACTAACATCTCTTATAATAGGTATATTGTCAATTTTTTCAGTTGTGTTTCACGATAAATGTTTCAAACCTAGTATAATTATAATTAGCAAGAAGAGACCCATTTGATGGACATATACAGGGTGTACCATCAAAACAAAAAAAAAATTGTCATGCTTTTCCGAAAAAACACCCAGTATAGATAGAAAATAATGGATTAAAAATCTACAACTTCTACATTTACCAATTTTTTTTACAAAAAGTTAAATGAACGTTTAATTTATGATCAATCAAAATTCGTATGCAATCATGAAATGCTTACTTCATTTTGAAGTATTCAAGATTTTTGTTTAATTATATAATATGATTTGCTCTTAAATTCTAATGGGATTTGGTTATATATTCTTGGCACCATTTATTATTAGTTTATTTTGACAAATAATGACATTATGTCAAAGTCAGTTAAATAATATTTAACATATAATGTTTAAACCAGATTTTTGTCAATTAAAAAAATTTTTCTTAGTCGGACATTAAACAAGGCACTACAGGTATTATATGGGATAATGCTTTCAGTCAATGTCTATCCTTCTTGAAACACTGTCTCAACCTTAAGTATTATTAATCTTATAATATGATACCTTAATGTACAGCTGATTTAATTGTGATATGACAGAATCTATGTACAAAGCTATTGTAGGATACCTTTTTTACTGGTTTGGAACTATTTATTTAAAATTAACATTTACTTGAATAAAGACTATACCATAATTTTTTCAACAATACGCAGTCTTATAAGTTTGACAGCAAGTTCCCAAAATGAACGATAAGATCTAATATTTTTAGGAAATTTTATAAGATTAGGCTATAAAAGTTTATATTTTAATAAGTTAATTGATAAGATAATTTACAAGATCTAAACTACTTTATACCAGTTAATAAACTTAAGAACCTGAAAGCATGAAATTAATTGAAGGTATCTTCGAAAGACTTTTGTTCTTTATAATTATATCATCTACCTAACTTTTTCTTAAGCCATACTTAGATTTAAAAAAAATTAAAGGTGAGATGTGCAATATCTTGCATACTTACTAAATTAACTTATTACTCAATTGTGTATACCAACTGAAGAAAATATATAAATAGGCCACAGTTAATATTTTTAAAATATGGGGAAAAAATCTTCAAATTTCTAATCCACTTTACCTATATATCTTTCATCAATATACAAAATATGTGATACACTTTACAGTGACAAAAAAAATTATTAAAGATAAAATTAATAATAAAGTTGACCCTACATTTATCATATGGTGCATCTTTTTTAGTTCTTAAACTACACACTTTCTCAGCAACAGTAATTGTAAGTACTACTATAATATACACGTCACTACTATCTGCAATGCACATATGAGCAGAACTAACTTCCTAAGCCTTGTCTACGATACCTATATCAAACATCAAGAAGACTTGGTCCTAAAACAAATTATAATTAATAAAGTACCTGCACGAATAACAAGCTTAGGGAAAATCATTAACAATCTTATAAAATACTAATCAATATGTGTCTGATAAAAACTGATTTTTAGATAGGTATTTGCTTGGGATCAGGATACAAAATTAAAAAACTTAAAAAAAAAGTTGAAATTATGTGTCTCAAAAAGCTCATAAAACATATTAGTTAAAAGATACATGTTCAAGCATCAAGGCTTTTGTGGATGTTTATATAGTCTTTAGTAGACAACTTTGTTTTATTTTTAGGTAGGGAACAATATCCACATTAATAACAGATAGGGACTCAATCCTATATACTAACAAATAAGATTATCTGAGTGTAAGAGTCCAAAAACTGAAATGGTTGCAACTTTATACCATATTCACACTATTCTAAAATAAACATACTCACTTTATATGTAGAAGCCTTGTTTATGTATAGACAAGGGTAGAAGGTTTAAAATCATCTCAATGCAAACATGCAATAACCTCTTCCTGGGCTTTCCAACAATAATTTTTTTTTTCAATATTCAATCTCAATTATTCCATTAATTAGATATTATCCTGTGATAAACAAATGCTTTATAATAAACCAAAAAAAAAACAGTCAATATACGGTTAACAACAAATATATTTATTTTTATCAATAAAACTTGACAACACAGCAGGCCTATTTAAAGAATTTTTAGCCAGTAGGGTAGCTCGCCAATTCGGTATTTAAAGTGTCGGGCTAGCGGCGCATTCCACACATTCCAATCTGTCGGGATTTCGACGGTTTGGGCCAGTGAAGTTTTGGTCCACTAACTGTTTGGGCCGGTGTGGTTTAGGGGAAAATACGCACTACCAGAAAAACATCTTCTTCTATATAATGTTTGCACCACTAATCTACTTAAATAATCAATATTTGGGTAAAATGTTTTGTCATTTTAATTTACACGTTTAGGGCTCTACGGATTGTTGAAATTTAGATAATTCTATCCATGAGGATTTATATTTTATTACAATTACAACAAATAAAAAAATATTAAAAAGCATATACCTGACTACAAACTAAAATTTTATATTATTTCTAGAAAACAAGATTATTAGAGTATCATTTGTGGCAGATTAAATTAGTCTAAACTAGGCTCACGCAGCAAAATATGTACTATAATTAAAATATTTTATCGTTTATCCCTAAGCAAATAGAAACAGCGAGCTTCATTCTATGTACTTGCATAAAGGGAGATTTTGGTAATACATCCTATATAGAAATATATATATAGAAAATTATTTTTTTTATATATTGCAGTTCTCGAAGTCCCGATTATAAGTTTTTATGGCCACAATCTAATCCTATGACTAGTTTTAAACATAAAGTGTGTTAAACTTTGAACGAATCCCATATAAAATACATTAGGAAAAAATGATGCCACCAAATTATGTTTTTAACATACTTAACTATAGTACTTCCTAGAATAATTTCATGATCCAAAAGCGTTATTCATGGAGTTCCCTGCATTTCCTTTTCACTATATAATTATATATAATATATAATATATTTCTTTATTTTAAATTTCAAATTAAAACTTTATACTATTTCATAAAATTTAAATTAGCGTCATAAACAATAAATATCAGTTTAGCTATTTTTCACCGCTAATCAAGCCATCCATGACTACATATAAAAACAAAATTTGATTGTTCATATAAACGTCAGTTTAATGCATTTTTTGACAGTTTTGGTCAAAAGTTCAGTTCGCTGCCTGTTTATTTTTCAATAAATACAATCAGAATAAGTTTTAAATTCCCACAAGCCGAAATGATTGATATAATTTTTGTTCTCGGAGCTAGCGACAAAAATTGTTTACTTGTGGCAAGAATATCATGAAGAAAGAAGGCAACCAAACAGACGGGCATTTAAAAAGCTCAAGGAGCGTTTTGAAAAGTTTGGGTGTGTGGATTACAATAAAAACAAGAGAAAAAAACGTGTTTTAACGGAGGGGACAATTTATATGTTATTTTGGCAGTAACGGAAAATCCCCAGATTGGCCAACGGGACCTTTCCGACCAAATTAATGTTTCACGACCATCAGTTCAAAGAATTTTACATACAAACAAAATGCATGTTCTTGTAGAAGCTGCATGTGTGCTAAATGAAGAAAATTACGAGAGAAGATTGAATTTTTGTGAATGAGCATAGCAAAAAATTAGAGAACAGAGAAGCTTCGCACATTTAGCGCTATTCTGTGACGAAGCAACATTTTACTGGAACGGTACCCTGAACAGGAATAATTTTAATTTTTATGCCACAAGCAACTCACAGTTTATTAGGATACGTACACAAAATAGATGTTCTTTAAACGTGTAGGGAGGAGTTCTAGGTAATTACGTCGTTGAGCCACATTTTTTTGAAGACCGGGTAACGGGGGAGGTATATTTGGACTTTTTAAAAAATTACAGCAATCGATAGCTCATATACCGAATAAAACTCGCCAACACATGTGGTTTTTCTATGCTAAAGCGCCAGTTCATTATACGGGACCAATTATTACTGATTTTTTAAATCAAACCTTTGGACAACAGTGGATTGGAAGAGGAGGACCAGTACCATGACTGCCTAGGTCACCCGATATAACCAAAATGGATTTCGGGGTATGGTGATTTTTAAAGGATCAAGTAAATAAAATACCTCCCACTTCGAAAGAGGACATGGAAGTTCGCATTATAAGAAGGTAAAATTTTAATATCTTTTGATGTAAGCTCATTGTTTCCTAGTGTACCCATATCACTAGCTTACTACTACTAGTACCTAAAGGAACTACTTGAAATCAATAATTTGAAGAAAGAAATTATTGATGAATATTTGCTTCTCACAAAATTATGTATAAATCAAAATTTTTTTCAGGTCAACAATAAATATTATAAAGAACTTGAGGGAACTGCGGCGGCAATTGCTTATCTCCATTTCTTGCAAATTTGTTTATGGGTTGATTACAAACCTAATTCAAAAAAGAACTCAAGTATTTCCCAAGGGTGTGGTAGAGATATATTTGCTATTTTTGATACTAAAACGGAAAATTTGGACACTTTCTTAGAAACATTAAACAATAAATATCCTTCCATTAATTTTACGTACGAAAAGGAGAACAATGGGCAATTACTTTTTCTCGACATGTTAGTTATTAGCAATAACGATAAATTAGAATTTGATATTTATAGAAAATTTACTAATACTGATAGGTATATAACATCCGACTCATTTCATTGCCGTCAACACAAAATGGCAGCATTTCATTTCTTAACTCATGGGTTAGTCAATTTTCCACTAAGTAAAGAAAGTTTTAGTAATAAAATGAATCGGATTAAAAATATAGCTAAAAGTAATGGATATAATGATAATTTTGTACATAAATTTGTAAATAGACATAAGCATAAGAAAATGTTAAAAGATGCCACCACTCTTCAACCTGAGGCTCCCAAGAAGTTCATAGTAATCCCATATGATCTCAGATATACGAGAGGTCTAGAAAAAGTATTTAAAAACGTAGGTTTTAGAGTGGCCTACAAAACGGAGAATAGTTTTGAAAAATCTCCTTGGAAACCCTAAAGACAAAGTCGACTTGAAGGAGAGGAGTGGCATCTATGAAATTAGCTGTAATGACTGCGATCTAAAATATGTTAAGAGAAGTAAACGCTCCTTAAACATTCGTTTTAAAGAACACATGGCACATTTAAGATACGGAAGAACAGAAAAGTCAAGCGTGGCCCAACGTGCTTTGGAAAACAATCACCAATAGGGATAAATAATCTTAAGTTGATTAAAAATGTATCTAATAATAGATTATTGGATGCATTTGAGAGTATAGAAAGTTAAATGTGGTAAGAAAGCACTAAATAAAGACAGAGGGCCTATTCCCTATAGTCCCCTCTATTATTTACTTGACAGCGATGCAGTCGGGTGCAACCAAGTGTCTCCACATTTACCTATAAATAGTCTCGGTTAGGATAAGTCACTTTAGTTTATATCATCTGCTGATGATGTTAACTTGGTTAGCGAAACGCGCGTCCAGAACGTAACATCTATTTTCTTTCCGAATTGCGGCCTGGTGAAGAATTTCTTTTATGTCCCCACTAAAAGCTATTTTCCACTACCGAAACCTCCATAAGACTGGTTAAGACTATCCAGTTTACGTTTAGACAAGACCGGAAAATTTGATCTTGGCTGAATCACTCTTCTTTGAACTATTAGACCGCAGTTGTCCTGTCCTATCAACATCTCGGGTTTTTCCATATTAACTGCTGATAAAATTTGAATATCTAAGTATCTATAATATCTAGCGGCGCCGGTGGTAAGGGTTCCGACTTGATTGGTTTTGCCGGCACTACTAACACTGCTGCTTTTATTGCTACACTTGGAAACAGTCGTTTTAATAGCGATCGTCGATGCAGCAGGAACAATAGTTTGTTATGCCGCATTGCATTGAGTCCTGAAGATGTTATTTTTTCAAGAAAAATGAATACAATAGGTAATGAATAGGTATATGTAACGCAACTTTTTTACCCTATTACAAATTTAAAATCAAAATTTTCAAAAAATCTACTCAAGGCTGAGAGGTGGTGGGTTGGTTCTTGGTTATAAACACTGAAAACTAGTAGTACCATGAATACACGATAGACAGACTAAACGCGTCTACCTCAATTGCTTCTGAGCGAAAATTTTAAGTGGCATAAAAACTGTTTTTCTTATGACTAACCCTCTAGGTTGTATACAAAGTTTTTAGGAGTGCATGTGGCGTTGAGCGAATCAACAGACAAGGCCTTACTATGACATTAAGTGTAACTGTCTCATTTCAGAATCAAGTCCTATTTACCTCTTTATTTTATCCCAGATTCCAGAATTCTCGAATCGAACCGATACTATTTTTCCCGTTTTATACGTAGCATTATTAGTGAATATGATTTTTTTCAGAGTTTTTCTATAACTGTTTTAAAATAAATTCATATAAAAGTCACAGGTAGTCGATCGTTCTTGAAGGGTTTTAAACGTTTCGTCAACCCTATAGACAAATCTGTCGAATTGAAATTATTATTAAGAAATTTGCTTCCGTACTATCAGCATCAACTAGTGCTTAGAGTTTCTACATCCCTTAAGAAATAAAAAATCTATATAGAATTTCGGAAGAAACAAGGTTAGGTACAGAACAATTTCAAGGCCCTCCAACTATTTGTAAAATAGAGCCAGAATTAGCTTAAGCTAAGAAAAATTATTCAATACATGAATTGTCAGATGAATCAGATTTTAAGTAATTTCAAATTACTAATCAAGAAAATAAATTGATAAATTGTCCTCTTAATGTAAAAGAACAAGCTGTGGAATGAAAAATGTTATTAAACCAAATTGAGTGAATTATACAAAAAAACTGAGAAGGAACAACTTTAAATTCAGCAAAAGTATATGTCAATTATTGTTAACTTGTAAAACTTGTAAGAAACGTGACCATACGCCAATCAGTTTCTGATACAAATATTAATAGCAATCAAATTACGTAAACATCGCCCGAAAGTTCTTCTGATTTTTCTCTGATTGCTGTCAGAGTCAGCAGAACTAATTTTAGTAGCACGATATCTGACGCAGGGTTGACGGGTGAAAGTGTTTTGCTGTTTACCGCGCTTATTGACGTCATAGACAATAAAGACATGCCTCAAACATTTAGGTGTCTTTTAGATTCCAGAAGTATGTCTCCTTTTATTTGGCTTAAAGCCGCAAATCTTCTAGGATAAACGAAAAAATCATTCTTCCCTTCAAATAAAGGGGTTTAGTTCTACGCGCTGTCGAAATAATGATAGTATTACGCTGGTTCGATGTATTTGGCCCTAAACTTCACTTGCCCAAACCTACATTACACATAACCGTCACTGGCGCGAACAGTTGAAATCCCGACACATTGGAATGCATGGAATTCGTCGTTGGCCTTAAACGTCGAAATACATAAACATGCACGCCAATGACGTAAGAAACTTCTGTCACTGTTGCCAAAGTGCATTATTGTTCAAATGAAGTACATATTTCCGACAATATTAGAAATATTGTTTTTTATTTATGCTTGGTAACTTGTTATTACTATTCGTGAATAATAAGTTTTAAATGTTCTCAAAGAATTACATAGTTTATAAAAATAGCAAATAGCTACGTATTAATTCTACTGCGACCGTATCAGTGTTAGGATACAATAAAATAAGTTTTACTAACATGATGAAAAATGCCTGTAAATTGTTAGTTGGTTCGGTTGTGAAAGGTGCAGAAATAATATGCAAGCTTTTACTGTGTTCCCGATATGTCCTGAATTCTCAGTTTTTCGCCCATTTAAATGTATTTTCAAGAACGAGATTACTAGAAAGTTAGATTCAGCAATTTAAAGGAACTATCAATATTAGGACAGCAGAAAGTATATTGTAATGTACAAATTTCATATTGGTAAGCCACCTAGATTCTTTTTTTGCATATACATCTATTTTCTTAAATGTTCCTCTTCGGATTTTCTACAATATATCGGTTTTTTAATGTATAGTGCACACTAACTGTTAGTTAAAAGAAAAACCTCGACAAAACATTTGTATTTGGTTGATAACATGATTATGATATATAGTTGTGTTTGCATTTTTAGGAAAACCAAGTAAATTCATGGATGTATCATCCACAATGGGCTCCATCTTGGCAAATCGGCGTATGAATTTCAGGCAACAATAAAAAATGAAAATCAGCTTTGCATATAAAATTATGAGTAGACAGACATAGCAGTGAGGAATGGTTCCATGGTCCATCTGAGAATAAATATAGAACTGCTGAGGTAATTCATGTCCCAATAATTAGATATTTTAATAATGAGGCATTTTTCTTTTTCAAAATATTTTCTTCTTACAAAGATAACTTTTAGAAAAATTTGTTAAATAGGTAGCAAAATAAAGTGCTTTGAAGATTTATTTTACATGAAGAGATCCATATACTTATCATTTTTAAAAAGATAACTATTACTCTCCTACAGAGCCGTGCTTACCCTAGACTTGGCCTGGGACAAATTTATTTGGGTCAGAATTTTCAAAAAAGGCAACCTATTTTGTTAATGTTTACAACATTTTAAACACTTGTGTCTTCGATGTTGGAATACCCCTCGGAAACCCTAAGGTATTTTGATCTTCTCTATTTCTTGAGTGATTTAAATGAACAGTTCATTCATACTAGGCTCTACACATAAGCAGGACGTAATCTGTATATAAACGTTAACATAATCATCTGGGGAACAGAATTCTCTTTCAATAAGAATTTTTTGGTTTACTTTTATGCTTTGAATACATTTTATTTTTAATGGTAATATATATAATTTTATACATCCGACTAGAGGACCCTTATGAAATAAAGAAATTTGGTGAAGTGTCATAACCAAATCATTCCTACCCCTGTGTTGATATTATTGGATATATCCCTATTTCTAGAAATTAAGATTGCGTTGTTTAAAAAATACATTATTTATACACTGAACGAAAGCGTCTTGAAAAGAGTTGATACTGTTGAAGACTTGGAAGTGCTATTGAAGTCCAAATTTACTTTTGCCAAACACATAGATAATATCACGAATAGGGCAATAAAACTATTAGGCTTTATTTTAAGATGTCTTTGACCTTTCAGCAATGTGTATGTTCTAGAGTATTTTATACTGTGCCATCTGGACTTGTGTAATTTATTTAAAATTCTTAACAATTTTATTAAGTCACCTTCTCTCTTATGTAAAATAAACTTTCATGTTTCTGTCAGATCAACAAGACAGGAGCCATTATTTCAGACTAAGTTCCACAGAATTTGATAGGTTGCACTTTGGTTTTGTAATTTGTTAAGTCTAAAAATGTTAATGGCTATTTTCTGTTCATCTATTTTTATTTATTTGAAAAAAAACAAACATTGTTTCTTACAAAAACAGAAAAAAATACACAAACAAAAAGGAAGTGTTATGATAATTAAAATCATTTAAATTTTCCTCTACACTCTACAAGGTTTTCTATGAGAGATGCATAAGAATTTATTTATGGCACAAATATAATTGAAATTTTTATGTAACTTAAATTCTTTATTGTCTAAGAATTCTATATTATTGACATATCTGATTTAGATATTGAATTAAATTTGCTTATAAGTAGAAATATTGAGTTCTATTAAGATGTTAAATGAATGGAAATAGCAATGGTATGTGATTGCCTTGTATGACCAGTTTGGATGAAATAGGGAATATTCAGGATGTTACTGGAGTGGTCCCATAACAAACATTAAATATATCGGAATGATGCCATACACGTATACACGAGCGCGAAAGACAATCTATATCGCGTTCACCATATTGCCAGGAAAAAAGTATGTATGTTAATATGGTGATTCTGGCAAAATTTCATATGCAATGGACTCAGGGAGTCTAAAATTTTAACCTAAGTTTAGACCTTATAACTTGAAACTGTCTATAAAGAAAACTAACAAGGATGAAATAAAAAAATAAAAATTAGTAAATCAATATAATAAACAACAAAAAGTAAACAATAATATTTTATTCCCACGTATGTAGGTACTCATTATATAAATGTCTGTTTATGATTAAATTATTAAGAATTAGTTTGAAGATGACTTCATAAAGTCAAATTTTCAATGTGGAATAAAATATCAAATTTTTACTTTTTAGTGTTTTTTTTAAGTCCGTTCTATTTTTTATAAAAAATTCTGTTTGGATAACAACGCTTTCTGAAGTAGATATTGTGAAGTAAGTAACTCCCCAGAAGCGAATCCCATACCCTGTGTCTATGAAACCAAAACCAAACTTATTCTTAATTACCTAATCACAAAAATATATTTATGTAATGAGTGTTTTGTTTTACTATCTCTATTCTTTGGTGACTAAAATTTTCCAGATGGAATATAATATTATTTTCCAATTTTAGGTGCATTTTTTGAAGTCGGTTTTATTTTTTTATACGTTTTTTTATTTCATCCATTTTAGTTCTATTTATATGAGTTTTATTTTAAAAGTCATATTTAACAAATAATCTATGTAAATTCCTGATAAAATGGTGAACGCTTTTTTACCATGAATAAATATTTAATATAGCGTCATACTTTTTTACAATACGCTAGCTGTGGGACCACTCGGGCAATATTCCGGATATTCCCGGAAAAGTTCATCGAAATTGTTGAAACCATCGCAGAGTAATCGTTGTACATACATAAAAAAATGCATAGGGTGAAATTGATAACCTCCTTTTTTGAAGTCTGTTAAAAGTTGCATTAATATTTGTGACATGGCAAGCTAAACAAAATAAAGGAAATGCCTGTAGATCCACCATTTTTTGTCCAATTGTAAATATTTAAAAACTGACATTCATAGAATTTAAAGTTTTATCGGAATGTAAAAATGCATAGATGGCATAATTTCTGATATATTTATAACATGTGTAAGATAAAGCTGGAATATACATCCACAATTAAGCATTTAGTTTGATCATTTTTTTTGAAATTATATGGGCTCATTATTTAAATATAATATGTAGTTTTTTTCGTTTTCTTTTGAAAATTCAAATAGCGTAAGTTCACCAGTCCTGGTTATTTTTTGAAGTAGTGCCATATCTATTTCATTCATTTCTTTTTTTTTAAATAAGTGTAAATGTTTTTGAAAGAAATTAGGAATTTTCTTTATTTTTAGTATGCCCAAGGATGACCATTATGTAATAAGATCACCAACAAGATCTAAGCTCTAGAAAGTAAGAAAATGATATCATCTTGGACTGTGTCATTGGTTAAACTCTGGCCTTCTTACCAACTACACCGATTCAGTTATTGCCAGGGGTGAGGCAAGTGAAAACAACCCCTTTGTGAGTTGAGAAAACTGATTACATCATAAGAAGATAATATTTGCTGTATTGTGTTTAAAATAAAATTTATGTTTAATATAATCTTAGATTTAGATTTATTCTGAAAATAAGCTATATAAGGACTCATTCACCATTTTGGACTTATTTATGAATAGACTTTTACTTCTTAAAACTTTTTATTTCTTTAAATTTTTTATTACTTTATTTCCTAGCCGTAATAGTACACTCCAATAATCTATGCTAATTTAATTAAAATTTGGATGATTAATGGATGTAATTGAATAAATTAGTTTTCTTTATATTAAGAATCAGTTTAAAATTATCCAAAAACCATTTAACCTTATTTATGTCCTTAATTAATAATCCTACACTTCTTCCCATATATTACTGGGGAAAATCAAAATGGAGTCATCAGCATAGGCAACCACTTTACCCCCTTATGCCAAGAATACAAAGAGTGTTGATATATATGTTTAAAAGCACAGGACACAGCACTGTACCTTATGGTACTCCAATTTTGATTTCTTTAACCTGACTCAAATCTCCTACTATAACATAATTAGATACATTTTGAATACATTCAACATGGATCCTCCACATCATATAGCTATCCACAACGTCCAGTAGCATAGCCTGAAGGATTGTGTCAAATGCCTCACAATAATTAGAAACTTACACAGATGTATAACTTTTACAAATATTTGTGATTAAATACACAAAATGATTTAAAGTATATAATTTTTTAAAATATAGCTATTATTATTACATCCAGGGTTAGGCTAACTCCAGACTGGGCTCAGAAAAAATTCATACAAACTCTCTACATAAACTTAATTAAAGTTATCATAGCAAAAATACAGTTGTCTGTATTTTAAAAACAAGACAATCTATCTTGTTAATCTTTTCAGAATTTGAAAAAACACCCAGTATACATAGAAAATAATGGATTAAAAATCTGCAACTTCTGCGTTTACCAATTTTTTTCTACCCCTTTCAACAAAAGAGTTAAATGGAGGTTTAATTTATGATCAATCAAAATTCGTATGCAATCATAAAACAATTACTTCATTTTGAAGTATTCAAGATTTTTGTATAATTATATAATATTATATAATAATTTGTTCTTAAATTCCAATGGCATTTGGTTATATATCCTTAGCATAATTTCGACAAATAATGACATTATGCCAAAGTTAGTTAAATAAGATATTGTTTAAACTAGATTTTTCTCAATTAAAAATTATTTTGCTTAGTCGGACATTAAACAAAGCACTACAGGTATTATAAGGGATAATACTTTTAGTCAATGTCTATCCCTCTTGAAACACTGTCTCAACCTTAGGTATTATTAGCCTTATAATATCATACCTTATATGTACAGCTGATAATTGTGATATGCCGGAATCTATATATATAAAGCTATTGTAGGATACCTTTTTACTGGTTTGGAACTATTTATTTAGAAAACTTAACATTTACTTGAATAAAGATTCTAAAAGATACACCATAATTTTTTTTAACAATACGCAGTCTTATAAGTTTGGTGGCCAGTTCCCAACATATGGTAAAGTCAACGATAAAATATTTTTAGGAAATTTTATAAGATTAGGTTATAAAAGTTTGTATTTTAAAAGTTAATTGATAAAATAATTTACAAGATCTAAACTACTTTATACCAGTTAATAAACCTAAGAATCTGAAAGCATGAAATTAATTGAGAATATCTTCGGAAGACTCTTGTCATTTATAATTATATCATGTATCTAACTTTTTCCTAAACCATACTTAGATTTAAAAAAATATTGAAGGCGTGATGTGCGATATCTGGCATACTTACTAAAATAACTTATTACTGAATTGTGTATACCAACTTGAGAAAATATATAAATAGGCCACAGTTAATATTTTTAAAATATGGGGAAAAATTATTCATATTTCTAAACTTTGGCTATATATCTTTAATCAATATACAAAATGTGTGATACACTTTACAGCAATAAAAAAATTTATTCAACATAGAATTAAAAATAAAGTTGACACTACATTTATCATATGGTGCATCTTTTTTAATTCTCAAACTACACACTTTCTCAGCAACAGTAATTATAAATGAACCATTTTATGTGACAAGCATATTCAGTAAATTTAAAGGTGCAGAATTTGAAGCTTCCATATAATAAAGAGGGCCAATTATTACATTGATGGAATGGGCTATAATTGGGGCTATATGACACTCGGATCAATACACGTAACTAAAGTCTTTTCTTTCTTCCTATGCAATCAGGGCAACAAAGAGTACTGAAGTATGACTATAATATACACGTCACTAATATCTCCAATGCACATATGAGCAGAACTAACTTCCTAAGCCTTGTCTACGATACCTATATGAAACATAGAGAAGACTTGCATTGGTCCTAAAACAAATTACAATTAATAAATTACCTGCATGAATAACAAGCCTAGGCAAAATCATTAACAATCTTATAAAACACTAATCAATATGTGACTGATAAAAACTGATTTTTAGATAGGTATTTGCTTAGGATCAGGATAAAAAATTAAACACTAAAAAAAGTTGAAATTGTGTGTCTCAAAAACAATATATAACAATATATGTTCAAGCTTCAAGGCTTTTGTGGATTTTTATATGATCTTTTGAGTAAAACTTTATTTTATCTTTAGGTAGGGAACAACATCCACATTAATAACAGATGGGGACTCAATCCTATATAGTAACAAATAAGATTAACTTACATACCCAGTTTAAAAGTAGAAGGTTTAAAATCATCTGAATGCAAACAAGTAATAACCTCTTCCTGGGCATTCCAACAATTTTTTTTTCAATATTCAATCTCCATTATTCCATTAAATAGAAATTATCCTGTGACAAACAAATACTTTATAATAAACAAAAAAAAACAGTCAAAATATTTTCACTTCAAAGTTAGAATGCAGGCAAATACGCTAACATCATTTTTTCATGGTGTGGTTTTGATTAACAATGAATAAACAATATATTTATTTTTATCAATAAAACTTGACAACACAGCAGGCCCATTTAAAGAATTTTTAGTCAGTAGCGTAGCTCGCCAATTCACTATTTAAAGTGTCGGGCTAGCGCCGCATTCCGCACATTCCAATTTGTCGGGATTTCGACTGTTAGGGCCAGTGAAGTTTCGGTCCACTAACTGTTTGGGCCGGTGTAGTTTAGGGGAAAATACGCACTACCATTACGCTCGCTATAAAACCCGCATGGCAGGACAGTCCGGTTCTTCATAGAGGCGGTAATTTTAATTATATTTGGATCACTTCGCCTTCGATTTCATTTTCTCCCGATTCTTTGCTGTATATGAATATTTAAAACTCTAGATAAATATGTTTATAGACCAGGCAAAATTGACATTTTACTCGGCAGTAACTTATTTTCAAAAAGTCTTTCTGAAAATAAGTTTAAAAAATGGCCGTATTATATGAAAGTCGATTGAAACTTAAACACTATCTTTGGGTATACTTTAAGGGAAAATTTATTTGGTGGATATCCCGAGAAATAGAAAAGTTCGAAAAATGATCTATGGAAAAAAATTTTATTCTACCTCACTATAAATGATTCTTTCAAACATTGTAGAAAACTTGTTTCTTGGTGGATTTTCGTCATTCTTTTACCAGTATATAGTTAATTAGCTCACCTAGACCGTGCATAACCACGCCTTAACCAATTAAACATTGCTGATTTTAGATATTGTTATGGCCGTATAGATTTATCATAGTTGTTTGAGAATGCATTTATGCATTTACTGAAATTGAATTGAATTGCTAACAAATTGGTTTTGTTGCTAAATTGTGTTAGAGTTTCTTGGTTTTGCCTTCTAGATGTTTGAGAGGTGAATGAAAACGTTGGTGACAGGGCTAAAACGGACCTCGCGGTTAGTTATCGGCTTCGCACGGTTATGGAAATAATATGTATTTAGCTTGAGAATGAATGAACTTTTATACTGTGAAGAAGGCGCTTAAGTCGTAAACTGTAGATATCTCTTGTGCAGGCTAGATCATAGAAAATCTTTTTTTTTATATATGTATAGGTGTTTTTAAAGATTTAATATTTGATTTTACAACAATCCTTATATGAAATATTTATACATTTGTTGACCTTTATATTGTGACAAATTAAGGGGATCCCTTTTTACTTTAAAAGAAATATAAAAACATATGTCCGATGGCATATATAGGCTGTTCACACCAAAAGATAAGTATACAAACGGGTTCTAACATGCGTATTTAATTTGAAACTATTAAATGAAGATATGAGGTCTTTTGTTCTTTCCAACATAGTAGAAAACTTGTTTCTTGACGAATTCTCATCATTCTTATACCAGCATATAGTTAATTAGCTCACCTAGGCTGTGCATAAACACGCTTTATTTGCCTATATTGCTGATTTTAGAAAACTGACAATAGTGATTATTTACTATTTGCCCTTTCAGACTATATTTTCTTATGGGCTTATGATAGTTGTTTGAGGTTGCATTTATGCATTTGCTGAAATGTTATTAACAAAAAAATTGTTAT
This sequence comes from Kuschelorhynchus macadamiae, assembly GCA_030620095.1. Taxonomy (NCBI): domain Eukaryota; kingdom Metazoa; phylum Arthropoda; class Insecta; order Coleoptera; family Curculionidae; genus Kuschelorhynchus; species Kuschelorhynchus macadamiae. The sequence continues at coordinate 63,921 of JAUTXW010001202.1, read as the reverse complement.
TGTTGCTAAATTGTGCTGGGTTTATTTAGAAAACATTAGTTTTGTTACAGCCTAGTCTTACACAGGCCTTGGTTTTGCCTCCTAAATTTTTTAGAGGTGAATGAGAACGTTTGTGATTGGTTAGAGGGTGAACGTTGGTTATCTACTTCGCACGTTTATGGAAATTACATGTATTTAGCTAATGAATGAACTTTTATACTGCCGAGAAGGCGTTTAAGTCGAAAACTGTGGATATTTCTCGTGCAGACTAGATCATAGGAAACCTGTTTTTTTTATACGTATAGGTGTTTTTAAAGATTTAATGTTTGATTTTACAGCAACCTTTATATGGAATATTTATAAATTTTAGACATTTATATTGTGACAAATTAAAGGGACTCCTTTTTACTTTAAAAGAAATATAAAAGCCTATGTCTTATAGCATATATAGACTGTTCGCACCAAAAGATAAGTATACAAATGAGTTCTAACATACATATCTAATTTGAAATTATTAAATGAACAAAACAGGGCTTTTCAGCATATTGTTTAACTGTTCACGATAAACTATTTTATATTAAAATTAAAATAAAATTATATAGATCAACATTCAGTCTTTAGGCGTTTACGAATCATAATGAGTAGCTAGAAAAACTGAATGATTTTGGATGTATAAAGTTTAAAGTGAGACATATCAAGTTTATTCCAAAGGTGCTTGAAGCCTACGATGGTAAAAGAATTTGATATTATTTATTTAAAGCACTCTTTGGTGGTATACCTGACATACACCCCATCACTAGTTTTGTACTCTTTTTAGAAACCTTATAAAACATACCCAATATGCTTAAATAAAAGTAAATGAAAAAGAAAATTATCCACGAAAATACTTAAACAAACCTATTAGATGATCAACCAGATCTTAAAAAGGAAGCACCAAGATGCTTTATCATTAAAATAAAATATTAATTGTGCCTGTTCACTATCTATATAAACTATTTTTTAAGTAATATAATTCTTTAAGGTCTAATAAAGTAAGGTAAAAATAATTGAAATGGAAATGTCTATAAAAATTAATATTTTTTAATTCCTCTCGATCAGAATATTTGTAGCTGTAAGCTGTTTATTTATATTGATCGGCTAATATTTATCCTTTATGTTCTCTCAAAAATGGTTCCATTCCAAATTAACGATAAACCTTCACTGCCAAATTTAAAAAAACATTCTTCCTATGCATTTGTAATAGAATGTCCCTTTAGTTGCACAATCACTTTTAAAACGAATATTGTTTCAACTATGCATATACTATTATACTATTATACCTGTATAGTAAAATGTATATGTAAATACAGTAAAATGTTTTATTTAAAAATCATCAAAAACGTAATAACCTGAGCCATAGAGGTCTAATAAGGTAATAAAGGAAAAATCACTGGACCCCTATTTAAGTAATAAAAATGTAACGCATGGCAACGCGGTAGTCCGGCTATAACCAGTAAAGTCTTAAGGTGGTCTTAATTCTTTTTGCAATTTATAAATACACTGCTTACCCTGCAAGTAGAATGATTTTATATTTGAATGTTTATGAATTCATTTATTTCAATTTTGGAAAGAGGTCGATGTAATATGTTTAACATAGGAAGTGTAATATATTAAATACAAATTCCATTATTATACTGTTGAAATAACCAGTAAAGGATATATTATATTATACAGGGGCAGTATGTATAGGACATTTTTGTTAATTTATTGCCGACCTTCGAAATCCCGTGCGGGTTTTTAACTATATACACAAGAGAGATCAGAGACGTAGCTTGAAACTCAGTTGGGAGTGGGGGGTCCAAACAAGAAATTCAGTTGGAGGTGGGGTCCAAACCTTCAAACGTGAGAAAAACTATGAAGAAGCATGCCTGCAGCAAAATATTTTCAGAGTTTCTGGGGGGGGGGGGGGTTGCTTTTAATGTTTTGCCAGTTGACAAAAAAATCATTCCTTGTGACTTTTGAACTGCTTACAATTTTTAAATACAGTTTCCAGAGTTCCATGTAAATTTTATTTAAAAAGAAATATTTTGACTACTCCCAAAAATTCTTTTTCCCCGTAACTTTTAAACTGCTTAAAATTTCTAAATACGTATTTCAGTGTTCCATGTAACTTTTAGTGAAGTAATTTATTTAAAAAAATATTTTGTTATCTACCAAAAAATTTTTTTTTCGGTAACTTCTAGACGTTCTACAGTTCCATGTAGCTTTTTGTAGCGTAATTTATTTGAAAAATATTTTGACGTTTGTCATTAAAACTGTTTTTTACCCCTAACTTTTTTACGGCTTAAGATTTTTAAATACGGTTTTCAAAGTAGAACCAAGAACTGTTTTTCTCGTAAGTTCTCAACTACTCATAGTTTTTAAATATGATTTTTATAGCTCCATGTAACTTTTAGTGACGTAATTATTTTAAAAAAATTAAACATCTGTCAATTTTTAAATACGTGTTTTCACAGTTCCATGTAACTTTAGAGTCGTAATTAATTTATTAATATATTTTGACAGCTTTCAAAAATACAAATATTGAATAATATCAAGAGTTTATATTCTAATCATAGCCGCACGGCTATGGTCTACAAAAATTAGAAAAAAAAACATAAAAAGGTAGACAAAAGTTAATTAATTTTATTCACAAAAAAGGATGCCATAAAATATTTGTTTTGTAATTATTACCTGGCAATGACTAGTTGCAAGGAAATACTTACTTTTTCAATCAAAAACTTTATCGAAAATGTCAACATTTCTGAACGATTTTCGGAAAAAGTTATTTTTGTGTAACAAGTTAACATGTACCGCAGTTCGGGCCGTGCTCTTGTTTCCATCATATGAAGGACTATTAAATATAATTTTATTACCTGCAATAAGTATGTATAAGAGACATTCATAATTTACAATAATACCGTATTTTTATATTTATTTTTTATTATTAAAGTTTTAAAAAGAAAACAATACATTTAGAAATGTATTGCGTGTAAACATTTTTGTTGCTTTGTTTCTGTCATCGATGTTGCTTACTAGCTTATTTTAACTTCCCCTTTCCGTCGTAGGATTGACCAATCTGGACGGAACTTACAGCTTAACGTGTGTTCCGAACCACGGTCCTCGGTTATACTTGATCCCTTGCCCACACCCCCACCTCGAGCTGTCAACTCTTGAGTTACGGTGTAGCCTTTAATCTTTATCAAGTGACCTACCTGCTGACAAGTGTGTATCTGCATCAACAATCCATATCCACCCACAATTAGCGTGAATGGGATGGCGCATCAAGTATATACATTTTACACTTATCTGTGTTAAATTTTATTACAGCTAATATCGGCGTACAATTAACAAATTCTGTTATGGTGACCCTTAAAAAACAGCATTTATTTAAAATTGAATACCTATTATAAACAACGTACCGGAAATCGGAAATTACACTTCTTTTTTATGGAAACCACGTTAGAAAAAAATATTGCTTCAATCTTCAATAAAATTCTAAGAAGTAGGTACGGGTTCCTTAGTAAATTGACACAATGTGTTACAACTATTTTTGCTTTTTATTTGACTTTTAAGAACCACCATGATAGATGCCATCTAATCTGCCTACATACTGATGGTATTAACAAGAATCTGATGTAAAAAGTAAATGTCTATCGCATTTGTTTTTTAGGTATACAGTGGCTTGCATCTTAAGTGGTGGGAGTATCTTGCTTTAAATATTGAAAATGAATTACTAACATAACCATTTGTTTTCTTATATAACATGAGATCGAGCATGGGTTTTATAGGCAGAGGTACTTTATCCTGTAAGCATTCATTTATTATGAAATTATGAACTTAGGCTTATACATACCAAGAAAGGGGTTGCTTGTCAATTCACTTCGTATTTTTGTATCTTTGTTTATTTGTAGTGCTTTAAATAGTTAAGTTGTTTTAACAAATTTAGTCACATAACAGAATGCCTAGATAATTTGGAACCAGCTGAGATTTGAGGTCATGACTTCCAACATTCTAGGCAGGTGCGTCCTCTTAGTACTTTTGGTGTAAATTCTACGCATAGTCGTTAGAATGTGTTTATATCATACATGTGATTCAAACATGGTCAAGCTTAAAGTGTCACTCATGCGATGCTCTAAATTAACATTAATATACCCTCAGGCCAGGGTCGACTAATTTTAATGCTACTCTAATCATTACCAAATTGTTATATAATAGAACGGACATATAAAGAGTTCTAAAACAATCTCCCAAAAGCTATTATATTTTCTAAGCTTATAGTAACTTACATACGGTTCATTCATACTTTATCAAGGTTTGAACTAAACAATCGAGGTTTAATGAATTTTTTTATTATGGTGCTTTTTATCAGATGTTTTAATATTTTTCGGAGTCTTAAGATTTTTAGAAATATGTAAAAATTAATTGTTTTGTTTCATACACTGAATTTTGTATCGTACAGCTACTTTTTAGAGAAACTTTAAATGCACTAAGCAGAATTTTTATAGGCACTTTATTTTCAATGGCAATATAGAATGTTTATCTTACAACATTCTAAGAAAGTAAAAGCTTTGTACAAGTTATTAAAGTGTACATTAATCACCTTCGTCTTTCACTTTAGTGAGCACACTCTTACAATTTAAAGGTCTTAGAAAACAAACCAAAAATAAAAATATGATTGCATAATTTAAGCATTGTCAGGCTTATGATTATAATATAATTCAAAACTTGTACATAGCAAATATGAGAATACAGCAAATATTGGAACACTTGTACTTTTTAAAGGTAAATTTATGAATTTAAGGAGAAAATATTTAAACTATTACAATAAATGTTAAATATAAATTATAAGTGCTGTTTTATTCATTACCTTAAATTTAATCAAAATTCGGGCATACTCCTGTACAACTATAAAATGTATATGTAGTTAAAATTTAAAAAGTTGTTCATGTAGATTTCGAAGAAATAGTTTTTTACTTTTTAACCGACTTCAGAAAAACAAGAGGTTATTATTTATTATGTATATTTTTTTATGCACGATTGGTTTTATCCACGATGGTTTAACCAGTTTGAATAAAATTTTCAGGAAATATTCAGGATAGTGTCGGGGTGGTCCTATAGAAAATATATTGGAAATACTTAAAAATGGTGAAATGGCGTCATTTCCAAGTATTTACGCGACGCAATTACAAGCGTTCACCATTTTATCAGGAAGCAACATACATAATATATGTGGCTATTTGTTAAATCTGACTTTTACAATAAAAGTTGTATAAATAGAACTAAAAAACATGAAATGAAAATGTTTATAAAAAAATAAAATCGACTTCAAAAAGCAGACACTAAGTCACAAGTAAACAATACAAAGTAACAAATACGTTTATTCTTGGTATTAGACATCAAAACGCTCAAAATGTAAAGGCATTAAGAATAAGTTTGGGGTGATTTTACCTTCTTATCCCCTTTTTTGGGCATTGTATTGAAACAGAAGCTAAATCATTGTTAAAAGTAAGCACCACCAGAGTCTATAAGTGGTACAAGTCTTGCTCTAAAACATATGATTTTAAAATTTTATAGTGGTGTTTTATCCCCTTATCCCCTGGTTTTGTCATTAAAATAACTGTAGTTTGATTATTATGAGAAACAAACGATACCTTAATGTGTAGTTGGCTCGGGTCTTGGTTTTGAAAATATGATTATTTTAATATTTATGTGGTTGTTTTTTCTCTTTTATCCCCTGTTTTTAGAGGTTGTATTAAAATGGTAGTTAAATTATTGTTAAAAGTAAATACAACCAGTGGCACAAGTCTTGCTTTAAAAAACACGATTTTTTAATTTTTATAAGGATGTTTTTACTCTCTCATCTGCTGCTTTTGGACATTGTATTAAAACAATAATTAAATTATTGTTAAAGCAAACACCACTAGGGTGTGTGAATGGCACAAGTCTTGCTTTAAAAAATATAATTTTTTTAAATTTGATGGTGGTGTTTTTACCCCTTATCCCCTAATTTTGACGTCCAAACACTACCTAAGTACGTAGCTAGCACAAGCCTTGGTTAAAAAATGACGATTATTTTAATTTTAATGTTGATGTTTTTACACCCTTATCTCTATATGTTGGTCATTGCATGTAAATTGCAATTTGATTAGAAGGCAACACCACCAAAATTTGCAACTAGCACAAGTCCTGGTTTAAAAAATACGATTATTTTAATTTTTTCATGGGTGTTTTTACCATATTATCCTCTGCTTTTTCACATTATATTAAAACGGTCGTTAAATTATTGTTAAACGTAAACACTACCAGAGTCTGTGACTAGCACAAGTCTTCCTTTAAAAAATATGATATTTTTAAGTTTAGGGTGGTGTGTTTACCCCCTTATCCCCTAATTTTGACCACTGTAATTTGATTATTACGAGCAACAAAATTTTTAACTGGAACAAGTCTTGATTTAAAAAAATCGAATATTTTAAGTTTTATGGGGGTCTTTCACCATCTTATCCCCTGCTTTTGGATATTGTATTAAAACGTAAATTAAAATATTGTTAAAAGTCTTTAAGTGGCACAAGTCTTGCTTTAAAAAATATGATTTTTTAAAATTTTATGGTGATGTTTTTACCTTCTTATCCCCCGATTTTGGCCATTATAATAAAACTGTAATTTAATTATGATGGGAAACAAACACCACCTAAATAGGCAGCTGGCAGAAGTTTTGGTTTAAAAAATACGATGATTTTCAGCTTTATGTGGTTGTTTTTATCCTCTCATCTCTTGCTTTTGGACACTGTATTAAGACAGTAGTTAAATTATTGCTAAAAGTAAACTCCACCAGAGTCTGTAAGTGGCACAAGTCTTGCCTTAACCCCCTTATCCCCTGATTTTGGCCATTATATTAAAACCCTAGTTTGATTATTTTGAGAAAAAAGCACCACCTAAATATGTAATTGGCGCAAGTCTTGGTTTAAAAAATATAATTATTTTAATTTTTATGAAGATTTTTTTATCCCCTTATCCTCATATTTTGGCAATTCTATTTATACTGCACTTTGATTATTATGAGAAACCAATACCGCCAAAATTTGTAACTGACTCCTGTCTTGTTTTAAGAAATACAATTAAAACAATCGTTAAAACAATTTTCATCGAGGTGGTTTTACCCGCTCATCCTCTGCTTTTGGACAATGCATTAAAACGGTGGTTAAATTAAAATAAAAGTGGCACAAGTTTTGTTTAAAAAAAATGATGCTATACAATTTTATAGCGCTGTTTTTACCCCCTTATCCCCTATTTTGACCATACAATTAAAACTGTAGTTTGATTATTAACACACCAAACACGCAAACACAGACCTAAATATGTAGTTGACACAAGTCTTGGTTTAAAAAATACGATTATTTCTGATGTGTGACACAAATTCTGGTTTAAATAATTTTAATTTTTATTAGTTCCGCTTTTATTAATTTTATTGTGTACCGGCAGTACGAATTCGTTGCCAGCAACGTTGCTAACTTCACGGCTATGTTCGTCACGCGGTAGTTGGAATGGTTAAATTTCCTGTTTGAAGGTTCTTTATCTACGTAACACAGCAATCGGCAAATGTTCGTTAAGCGGTAGTTTAATTTAATATAATATTACGAGTGCATGAAACGCGAATTATGAATGAACCCAGACGATCGTGTTTGAAGTTTCAAATTTCATACTGGCTTTAGTCTTGTAAAATAAGGAACATTTTCATAATTTGTACATTTATAGGGATACCAAATTTTTAAACAATATCAAATAGTTTTATAAAAAATATATTGATATTTTTAAATCGAATCAATCCACAATAATAATAGATGGACAAAAAAAACCAGTCGAATTAATAATCGCCTCTTCTTTTATTTACTTAATTTCAGTGGCGGCTCGCGACTTAAGAACTTAGGGGTGCTGCGGAAACAAAAAAAGAAGATTTTTTCCAGCGCATCCGCCATTTTTTATTTTTGAATATATTTATTGCTTACAATAAACTAGCTGATCAAAATGCTACGTGAAAATTTTTGGTTAACATGTTAACCAAAAATCAAAAACTTTCCAATTTTTATTCACAGATACACTCACATGCCTCGAAAAATTGTCTTACAACTTGAAGGTCTATTTAATAAAAAACTGCATAAAATCGTATGAATCAATTTTAGCTTTTATAATTTAAATCGATCTTTCGATATTTCTTAATGCAAATTAGTCTATCACTCTCTCATTGAAGTTGGTATGTCACTAATAAGTTTTTTTTAAATGTCTTTATCCCCTTTAAATTAGAAAAGCATCCCTCAGCTGTCGTCATGGGAACTGTTATCAAAATTTCTAATTTTTTTGTCCTGAAATGCCCCTATTAAATTATTTCCGATTAAAAATTTTAGAAACGGTACTGCTCACTTTATGTTTCTGCAATCTGGTTCTTAAATAAATAACAGTCAGTTCGGTCTTTAAATGTTCTTTATTTAGATCAAGGTAGGATTTATGTGTAAAATCCAATTTTTCGTCGGTCAACCTAACACAATAATCATGAAACTGATCAGAATAAAAGAATGATGCCGTTACCAGATGTTCCCTAAACGCTAACCGATCTGTTGCGCAGTTTGTGATTATATCACAAACCTCAACTGCAGCAATTCGGTGGTGAGTTTCACCATTATTCTAACATCCTTTCATCGGAGATGCAATATCAGCGCATAAGTTAGTTAACAATGTCATCCATAGGGAGACCACATTTCCCTCAAATATGGAAAAATTTTTGCCCACTTTCAAAGAATCTGTCTTGTAATTAATTAAACAATTTTATGCAAAATCATAACACGTTGAAGGGAATTTTTAAAAATGCAGGTATTTCATGTGAATTTCCGAAAAAAAGTCGAACTTGGGGCTTTGGAAAGTAATGAATTTAGTTGATGTGCATAACATTGCAGAAAATTGGCAAATGGACATAATTTTTTATTTCTCGCCTGAACTACGTTATGTTGCCCACTCATGACCGCTGCTTCATCATAACTTTTGGGCAGTTCACTTTTTCTTTCAATTTTCCATCAAGTTTCTACGGGTTCGCCACTTCGAGAATGTCTGAAAATTAAAACCATTTGTGACTTTGCTAATACGTCTTTTGATTTATTCGGCCTAACTGCAAAATAGGAATATTCTCTAATTTCAGCTAATATTTTTTAATGACATGTATCCAAAATGCACTCCATCGTTTTGAATCTGTTTGGAAATGTTTTGCTACAAATTTATCAAATTCAAATGTAAAATATATTAGATTACCAAAAATTGCAAGATTATCAGATTTGTCAGATTCGTCATGTCCTCTCAGAACTAATTCAAAAACTCCACAAAACTGAATGTAAGTCGGTAATCTTTGACAACACGCACCTATTTTTGGTAACGTTTTTGTTAAATTTTTGAACGTTTAACCAATATGCTGAATCCAACTGCTCCTTTATGTTTACTGTGCCCAATAAAACGTATTTAATTTCGGTATTTTAGTGAGATTTTGACAGTTCATATTTTTGTATTTTTTCTCACTTAAATACACTTGGTTTGTTACACCAATTTCAGTCTACGATTTATCCCCCGTAAAAACCATACACGGAAAACCAAAAAGGCCATTTCTTCTGTTGCAGCTGCATATCCAATTTTTTCTTGAATATATTTCCCGATTAAACTGTCTATTATATGATTTACCACGTCTAGATCCTTATTTATCTATTACGATATCCAGTAAAGGTCGCCCTTCCCGTTTCAACTTGAATTTCTCTTCATAAGAATATTGAAAAATCCTTTTCAAATTAAATTATAAATGACATCCGTATTGCATACCTTAAAAAGTTATAAAACTTAGGCATTACAAATTAACGAGTATTACCGTTTTTTAAACTTCCGAAGCCACAATCACATGCAAGTAAACTCTAGACTCGAAAAAGCATGGAACGTATGAATTAAATGGCACAACTGTCACAAAAGCAGCTCCCTAATACATAATGTTCTTTGCCGTTAAAATTTCCCAGTAGCCGAGGGTTGTGTTAGAATCTAGTTATGTGTTCCATAACGCTGACTAATTGTATATATTCACAAGAACTCGATTGCAGACATCAGCATATATTTTAATATAAATTGAATTCGTAAAATATTGTTAAGTTAGTTATAAGGTAGAATCTATGTAACTCGGTTCTCAAAATAAATTGTTTTTTAAAAAGTCAATTTCGGGTTTGTGAAACTTAACTGGCGCAGTCGGTAGGATTTTGATCGAACGGAAAAGACGTACATCGCTAATCCGGTCTGTTTCAACAGTTCGTCGATCAAGAACCAGAAAATAGAAAAAAAGAAGTTTGCAGCCCTCGAGAACCTACCAGATAGAAGTCCAACATCGACCAAACCTCTGGGAACCTAGAATTAAGACGCCTGGGACACCTCACATCGGGATCCTCAACGCAGTAGTTTAAGAAAAGGCAGCCAAGAAAAACAATGCAGTTAATCTTCGCTGGAATACTATTGTAAGTGCTCATTTCGTTCAGAATTTCCCATTTTTCCTAGTTATACATAGGCATTTTATTTAACTTTTACACATGTACGTTTCTTTTTATGTCTGACATTGACGAAATAATCACAAATTTGTCTCAATTAAGTGTAAGCTCGAGCGACGAAACTTATTCGACAGTTCTTGGGAAATAATTTAGTTCTCGAAACATCTACACCAACAGAAAACATGAGTCGCGATATTCCACTTATGAGATATCAAGCCGATAACGTTCCTCTCTTTGACGGTAATATTAAATTGCTTCAAAGATTTATCTGTTCATGTGAAAACTTTTTAAAAAATTTTCAAAATTCTACACATCTTGACGACCCTATAAATATAATATTTTTAGATACTATATTTATTTTTCTGAACTTAACTCTTAAAATCTAATTAAAAATACATTAAATTTAACATTTTCTAATCAAAGAGGCACTGATTGCCTCATACAAGATTTAATTTTTATAAAACCACAGAAAAATGAATCTCCTTTAAATTTCGGCATGCGAATACAAGATGCTAGGAGTCTTTTATTTGCAAAATTAAGTACTCTTATAGTTGACGATACAGAAAAAAGAATTAAAATAGCCCATTATGACGACTTTGCCTTAAAAACATTTTTAGCAGACCTCCCTTACCATATGCAATTAATAGTTAGACTTAAAAATCCTCAAAATCTCGAAGAGAAAGAAGAAGAAAATTTTATTCAATTTACTTCAGGTAGAAACTGCAAAACGAATTCTAATTTTAAAACCAATTATAATACAAATTTATTTAATATAAGAAATCAAAATTCAAGCGTTCAGTCAAGACCACAAAATATATACCCCCAACCAAATTTTTCACTTTTACCTAGACCCATGCTACCCCCAAATAATTTTGCACCTAGGCCTTTTCAAACACCACTTATGATAAACAACTTTACGCCTAGACCATTTCAACCAATGCCAACAAGTAATTTTCCACCTAGGCCCTTCCAACCAGGACAACAATTTCAAAACCAAAACAAAAACTTTAGATTCCCATTTACCAACAGACAACCACAAAATCAACTGTCCTCATTCCCAACATCGAGCGTGATAATTCGAAACCAGAGACAAACTGAATTAAATAAGGTTACTCCTATGGACACTAGTTTAGGCAATACTATGTTAAATAAACCAAAACCCAAATTTACATTTCAACAATTATACGCCCAACAAATAACTAATCCTTCAAACTCTAATAAAAACCCTGAGGAAATTAAAGAACTAACAGACTATGTGACATACGAAGATAGCCAAAATTATTTTTCAAATAACTACGAAATAAGTCAAAATTACTATGGTGCAGATAATACATATCCATACCCATATGACACCACATACGCTGACACGTACTCGACGGACCATTCACCTGGTTTTAATTCTAATGACAATAATTACGAGTTCATCAACACAACAACCCGACATAATATTTCCTAATAATATGAGGTCAGACCTACCATATATTTTTGTTCCGGAAATCGAAGCATATTTTTTAATAGATATAGGTAGTTCTAGAAGTTTGATAATTCCTGATATTGCTCATAAATTTTACAAAAAATGTATAAAACAGGAAACCTTTAATATTCAGACCGCATATGCTATGTCTAATCACGATAAAGTTGCTAATACTCTCTTTTTCAATATTTTCAACACAAATGGCTTTCATAAATTTTATCTATTTGATTTTTCCCAAAAATATGATGGCTTAATAGGCGCAGATATTTTGAGCCAATTAAATGCCAGCATTAATATAAAAGCAGGGACATTAAAAACCCCTTTTGCTGAAATTCCTATAATTTACGAAAAATCTAACAAAACAGACTTTCAAAATTATTACATAAACATACCTGCGAGAACACAACAAATTATAAAAGTACCTGTAAACATGAAAGTAGGTATAGGGATCTTGAGTATACAAAATTTGAAAATAATCTCGAAATACCCAAAGCTTTAGTAAATGTTTCAAATAATTTCGCTATAACGTCTGTAACCAATTTTTGCGATTTCCCTGTTGAAATAAATTTTTCCGAACCAGTCGATATCAAACCGCTTGATATGTGCTACATTAACTTTCTCGAGAAAATGGAAACCGACCAAGATATTTCCGATTATCACGATTCTCTTTTAAAATGCAATCTAAAAAATCTTCGCCTTGACCATTGCAACTCTGAAGAAAGAAAAGCAATACGGAATTTGTGTTTAGACTTCAGAGACATATTCTATTGTGATAAAGTCCCCTTAAATTTTACTAATCAGATCAGGCATAAGATTAACTTAAAAGATGAGTCTCCTATTTTTAAAAAAGTTATCGTTACCCTGAAATTTACCGAAAGGAAGTCAAACAACAAATTTACAAGATGCTTGAGCAAGGTATTATTCAAAATTCAGTCTCCCCTTGGTCTAGTCCCATTTGGATTGTTCCAAAGAAGTTAGATGCTTCTGGAAAACGTAAATGACGACTTGTGATCGACTACAGACGCCTCAATGAACGCTCTATTGACGACAAATATCCCCTCCCTAATATTTCAGATATTCTAGACAAGTTAGGCGGAAGCCAGTACTTCACAACTTTAGATCTAGCGAACGGATTTCATCAGATCGAGATGGATCCCGACGATGTCAAAAAACAGCTTTTTCTACCGAAAATGGGCATTATGAATTCAAAAGGATGCCATTCGGTCTAAAAAACGCACCATCCACCTTCCAACGGGTAATGGACAATATACTACGTGGTCTTCAAAACGAAATTTGCCTAGTATTTCTAGACGATATTGTAATTTTTAGCACTTCACTACAGGAACATCTTATCCGATTAAGACAAGTTTTCACCAGACTTCGAGAATCAAATTTTAAGATCCAAATGGACAAATCCGAATTTCTAAGAAAAGAAGTCGAATATTTAGATCATGTAGTCACCACAGAAGGTGTCAAACCCAATCCTGACAAAATTTCCGCTATAAAAAATTTTCCAATTCCGAAAACCCAAAAAGAAATAAAATCATTTTTAGGGTTACTAGGTTATTATAGACGTTTCATCAGAGATTTTGCAAAAATTACCAAACTCATGACTCTTTGTCTAAAAAAGGATTCAAAAATAATTCACAACTCTGATTTCGTCAACTCCTTGAATCACTGCAAAAAACTGCTCATCAATGCACCAATCCTCCAATATCCCGATTTCGAAAAACCATTTGTTCTCACAACTTCGCTATAGGTGCAGTATTATCTCAAGGAAATGTTCCCAATGACAAACCAATAGCTTACGCCTCTAGAACGTTAAACGACTCCGAAACTAAATACTCTACCATCGAGAAAGAACTACTTGCCATAGTATGGGCACGTAAATATTTTCGCCCTTATCTATTTGGTCGAAAATTTCAAATTTTCACGGACCATCGTCATCTAGTCTGGCTGTTTAACCTAAAAGAACCAAACAGTGAACTTGTAAGGTGGAGATTAAAACTCGAGGAACACGATTACGAAATAATATATAAAACAGGCAAACAAAATACGAACGCAGATGCACTTTCGCGAATATACATCAATGCGATCCAAAATGAAAGCGTAATAAATAACCCGGGAGACATAGAGTTAGATATAGACACTTTTTTAGACCAATCATTTGACCCAAACAACTTAGCACTAACCGACATTACTACAACTTTAAAAAATTTGGAAACACCGAAACCAAAAGAAAATAAAATCAAAATTTTACAAGACATAAGAATAGGTCCATCTCAACCACCCCAGATACCAGAATGTAGTTTACACCTCACTCAAGTAGTAACAATAAAACAATTAATGACGGTATCTCTATTCTGAACGAAATCGTAAAAAAAAAACCCAGTCAAATAATAATTTCGAAAAATCACTACGACAAAATTGAAGTTACTTGGGACACCTTTGAAAAACACAATGTATGGAACGTAACAATCGAAAAAGGAAATCCTCGACTAATACTAGACTTCTTAAAAACATACACTTCAGATAACAAAACCTTTCAATTATATTTCTACGACGATTCTATGTATCTCGAATTTAATGACATATACATGAGACATTTTAATGCAACAGCCTTCAAACTAATAAAATGCACTAAATTAGTCAATTCAATAAAAGACCCCGAAGAACGCACTCTCCTTATTAAATACCAACACGAAGGCAAGTGTAATCACCGTGGCATTTCTGAAACCCTTGAAGAACTCAATAAACTACTACTGGCCATTCATGAAATCCGACGTGTCTAAATACATTAACGAATGCGAAATATGCCGAACATCAAAAAATCATCGTAAACCTCCGTATGTGCCTCTAGTTCTTACCGAAACAGTAGGAAAACCATTCCAGTTATTGCACATTTTTTCAAATTCGACAATCAAGAATTTCTAACTATTATAGACACATTTTCAAAGTTAGGACAAGCCTTGCCTGTGTCCGGCAAAATCTCTATTGAAATTTGTACAGCTCTAATACATTATTTCTCTTTCTACGTCATACCCGAACGAATAATAATGGACAACGGTTCTGAATTTAAAAACAACACGGTAAAAGAGCTTCTAAAAGCCCACAAAATAGACATACATTTTACAACACCATTCCATCATGAATCTAATTCCCCCGTAGAACGCTTCCACTCGACAATCATAGAACACCTACGTATTTTTAAAGAAAGGTTCAAAAAGGAAGACACAAAAATATTAATGAAATATGCCCTGATAGCATACAATAATTCCATACATTCGTCAACCAAATACACCCCTTTTGACATAACATTTGGACATACCAATTGTAGAGACCCGTGCGCCTTAATAGAAACTACTTTTTATGCAGATTATGTATCGAATCACAACGACAAACTAAAACACCTTTATGACGATATAAAAAACACCTTACAAACTCAAAAAGAAAAAGTAATCGAAAAACGTAACACTCTAGGACCAAACCAACATCAGTTTAAAATAGGACAGACTGTTTATAAAACAAGTAACAAACGAGACAAAAAAGAAAAGAAATTCCTCGGTCCCTTCGAAATTGTCGAAGTGTTAGAAAATAACAAAGTCTCAATGAAAAATAAATTAAACAATAAACTCGAAACCATTCTCAGACCAGAACTAAAAACCCCTGTTTTTGCAGGCTCTTCGGAAGCACAAGCGCAGAAGTGACTTTCCACAACCTCGACAAGAACCCCGGACTATTACCACTAAAACTTGGCAACTCCCAAAATATAATCGATTTTTGGTCATGCGTACAAATCTATGACATAACCCCTATATTAGACGAATATACGTTTCTACAAACTAGTTTTAGGAAAATAGTAACCTCCCTAAAGAACTCAAAGACCTATAAAAAAGAATTTTACAACTCATATAATTTAGCTTTTATTCTCGAAAATAAAATCAAATCACAAATGGCACAGATAAATCCTATAGCATTTAGAAACAGAACAAAAAGAGAACTTGTAAATGGCTTTGGCTCGATAATAAAATTTTTAACAGGTAATCTTGATCAAGACGATGCCGAAAAGTACGACAAGGCAATATCATCGATATTTGCGAACGAAAATCATTTAAAATCAGCAATGCAAGGGCAAATAACCATAATACAAAAATCTAACAAACTATTTCAAGAAATTTCAAAAAACTTAACACATAATTATCTTATCTTAGAATCGCGTACCCTACAAATAGAAGAAGTCCTTAAACACTTAGAAACAAAACAAATGGAGACAAACCACTATTTTTTAATACATATGCTAATTTCTCAAATAACAACATCTTTTCAAGAACTTTACGACATCCTAGAAAAAATACAAATAGCAATAACATTTTCTAAATTAAACACATTTCATAATTCAATTTTAGATCCCAACGATCTCTTTAATGAGATAGAAATTGTAACAAACGAAATAAAATCTGGTAAACTCCCATTTCTTCAAAATCTCGAAAATATTCTCATTTTTGAAAAAATATTACAAATCAAAAGTTATTCAAAAAGAAATCAAATATTTTTTATAATAGAAGTGCCTATTGTAGAAAGCAATAACTATATACTCTACCACCTCTATCCTTTACCAACCCCTTCGTCAAATCACTTCAAAATGATATTCCCTCAATCCAAATACCTTATCCTCAATGAGCGGAAGTATACCTCATTTAACCAACAATGCCAAGAAGTCAGTACGGAAGAATACCTCTGCCATGAACTCAACCCAGCGCCCATCGGTCAAGAACGTCCATGCGAAGTACAGATGCTCAAGTTTATCCAAAATATAACTCAATGTCACCAGATAAAAATTGAAATCCAAGATATCAAAATTGAGAAACTAGAAAGGCAAGAATGGATGTTAATAATTCCAAAACAAGTAGTAGCAGTACAATAATGCGGTGCAAATAAAGATAATATTCCACTAAAAGGAACTTACATCCTCGAAATGAACCCAAGCTCTGAAATACACATAAACAACGTATTATTAAAGACGTACCAAGACCCAAAAAAAACACTTCAAAAACATCGAACTTCCACAAATAAATCTGAAGTATTCGAACGAGGAGTCGGTTCCAATAAAGTTTAGTAACTTTGAACTAAGCTCTTTAAATCTCAACGAAGCAAGAACAATTCAAACAGCACTTGATTTTCAACACCAAAAATTAAACAAAGCCCTTCATCAGCCCGTATACTTCCACAAATTCAGTTTTTGGACGCTATTACTGTATCTGGTAATACTTATAGGAATTGGTTACTTCCTCTACAAGCAAATCATTAGACCAAGATTCAAGAAGCCTAAGCCTACCCCGAGATACCAAGAAGCTAACACCACACTCAATTCAGAGATAGTCATCTGGATTCACAAGAACTCGATTGCAGATATCAGCATATATTTTAATATAAATTGTATTCGTAAAATATTGTTAAGTTAGTTATAAGGTAGAATCTATGTAACTCGGTTCTCAAAATAAATTGTTTCTTAAAAAGTCAATTTCGGGTTTGCGAAACTTAACTATCTGCAGCTCAAATAATGCACGGCTTAAAATCAAAGCTCGGATTTCAGCGGCCCAGAGTTACGTTTGTGATGCTCGTTTTTTCAAAAATCCACGCACAAACTCTTTGAACTTAATAAAATTAATCTTAAACTTGGTTTTTTTACAAATTTAATTCCGACTTTCAAGAATAGCAGGTAATTACTAAGTTAACATTATATGGTTTCCTAGCTTTTTATAGTAAATTAGTAGATAATTCTTGATGTAAATAGATAAAACATGAGAATTGACAATAGTTGCTAAAATCCATAATTATCACTGTAGATAAAATTAGGTAGCAAAAGATAAAGTTTGGTAAAAATGCAATCTAAGTTAAATTGGATAATTATCATTAAATAATATAGTACGGTATAAAAAGATAAAGTCTGGGAAATGACTAACACTGCACTATTTCGTAGTTCATCAGTAAACGGTGCTTCTCTGGAATGGCTAGGGCTAAGGTGACTCCTCCATCTCTATGTTTCCTTCTTTGGGCTTCTTAAGCAGCAAAGGATGTGGATATGGATAACAAGTTCTGTACTACCATGTTATCCCCAAAAATATAAGGATTGAGATTACAGCATATATTAGTACGTGTATCCATATAGGCCAATTTTTGTTTTTTAAATGTGAAATAATAATTTGTTGTTGTGCATTGACTTTAGTTGTTAAGTGTCTGATTTCCTCTAGGTCCAGGTTGACTAATTTCACTTTTCTGGACTGTTCTGGCAGCAATGAAATGTTCAGTCGTGGTAATTGAACTAGAATGGCTGGAGAGACTTCTTGATTTCCAGCGACAAATTTTTCTTGGTCAATGGAAGTAAAACATTTTTCTGGAATAGTGAACAAGTAACTTCCAGGTTCTAGCTCCGATTTCTTTTCCATAGAACAGCTTTCAGTGACAGCTATTTTCCTAGGGGTTGTGAACAGAACATTGTGTGGGGTCACTTGGTTGGCGATTGGTTTGCTGAGGTGAACAGGTATAGTAGAACAATTCGCTGGCTTGTTCTTTTTGACTATGCTGACAACACAGTCTTCTTCAGCTTGGAGATAGTTTTGACAGTACTGGACTTCTTCAATTTCTTCGCATGGTGTATCTTGATATTGATATAACTCATTTCTCTCCGTTAGGACAAGGTTAGATTTTTGAGGGGGTATTATTTTGTTTTCTATTGGGATTGGATAAATAAAGTATGTTTTAAAGGTAGTAGCTTTTAAAATAGGGAAATGAATTGATTTTTGATTATTTTATTTTTATCGAATATTAATTGAATACGAAGAAAAGAATAGAAGATGTGGTGATTTTTAAAATGAACTAACTGATTCTGAGGATAAATATCTTTAACGTTTTCAATTATAGTATTTAGGTTGTCTAATGATAGGAATATTGGATGTATTTTATTAAAACATGCAAATGTAATAGCATTTATAACTTGATTAATTGGATTTGTAGAATTAACAAAGAGTTTATAATAAGGTTTAAAGCATTTATTTCATTTCTTTCGTCAGACAAGTCATTAATAGCCTGTTCAATAAGTATCATGTTTGATTTTATTTCAGAAAAACTGTCATTTATTTTTACCATAATTTCCTTAGCAAGAGATATTTGGTCATTAATTTTATCTTAAAGTAAATGATTATTTTTCTTAAGATGTTTTAAAATTAATTCAATTCTTTTTCCATCATCAGAATCTAATATTCCAAATAGTCATTTAGATATTTTACCGCCTAGGTTTATTAGTCCACGTTTCTGTCTTTTGTAAGGATAGACACTTTTTAAAGAACGCTTAACCTCTGAAAAAAGTGTTCTTTAAAACTATTTTTTGGGTTTTTCCGCCTTAGAAAATTGGAAAAAAATTAAAAATAAAATATAATTACCCTATAAATTGAATAGATAGTCTTAGGTTCTGGGTCCACTATGAAGGTACCCGAGGAACGACACTGAAAAATGTTTGTTTGTTCCGAGATAAGCTGTCAGCGACATAGTTGTCTTTACCTTTAATATAATCAATTTCATAATCGTATTCTGATAACAACAGTTTCCATCTTAACAGTTTCGAGTTTGGTTCTTTAAGGCTTTCTAGCCATTTTAAAGGTTGTGGTCTGTTTTTATCCTAAAGTGTCTTCGAAATAGGTATGGTCGAAAATATTTTACTGACCAAATAATGGCGAGTAATTCTTTTTCTATGACGAAGTAGTTAATTTCATTTGGGTTCAAAGTTCTCCTTGCATAACATGTAGGTTTTCCATCTTGACTCAGTACTCCTCTAATCGCATACTGACTAGCATCTGTGGTTAGTGTAAATATTTTCGAAAAATCTGGATGCGATAGAATTGGTTCATTGCATAGAATTACTTTACACATTTCAAAGGAATTAATAAATTCTTGAGTGTGCTCCACCTTTTTGCCTTTTCTTAAGCATAATGTCATTGGTTTTGTTATTTTCGCTAAGTTATTAATGAATTTTCTATAGAAGCCAATCATTCCTAAAAAGCTTTTTATTTCTTTATGCGTTTTTGGCAATGGCATTTTAATTATAGCATCTATCTTTTTGGGGTTAGGTCTTATACCTTCCGTTGTTATGATATGTCCTAGAAATTCAGTCTCGTGTTTAAGGAATTCACACTTATCAAGTTGAACTTTTAAATTATGTTCTTGTATTTTTTTAAATACTTGTTTCAAATTTAAAATATGTTCATCTAAAGTAGTAGAAAAAATAGTGACATCATCCATGTATATTAGGCATGTTTTATTTATAAATTCTTTAAGTACTCCATTAATCATTTTCTGAAAAGTTGCAGGTGCATTCTTTAATCCAAAGGGCATTCTTAGGAACTCGTAATGACCATGATCTGTGGAGAATGCTGTCTTCTCTATGCTTCCGGGGTGCATTTTAATTTTATGAAACCCGCTGGCTAAGTCTAGAGTCGTGAAATACTGGCATCTGCCTAGTTTGTCTAGAAGGTCATCAATATTAGGAATTGGAAACCTGTTTTGAATGGTTTTTGCGTTCAAGCGCCTAAAATCTATCACAAGTGGCCATTTTGGTACTCCACTAGCATCTAGCTTCTTGGGTACTATCCATATTGGACTGGACCATGGACTGGTGCTGTTCCTAATAATTCCATCTTCTAGCATTCTTTGAATTTGCGTTTTTATTTCTTGTTGATGGATTTGTGGTAGTCTATAAGATTTGGTGTATATTGGTTCTTCGTCTGTCGTAATAATTTGATGAGTTGTCAGTGTGGTTGATGACAAAGGCTCATTAGGGTTTTGAAATATTGATGAAAATTGTTTGCAAAGTTTCAGTATTTTATTTTTCTCTTCCTCTTGAAGATGATCTAATCTTAATAAGTGTTCTATTTCATTTTTGTCTAGGTCTGTGGAATCCTTGCATAATTCCATTTTATAGAACTCAAAATTTTCTATGGGATAAACTTCTAAAGGTTTTTCTAATGTGACATATGTGTCTTTAATGTTGACTTTATGTATCTCTATAATAGCAATATTAAAAAGGTTATAATCGGAGGGAGAACACGTCTGAACTGGTATAGTTATACTATTTTTTACAAGATAATTTTGTTGAAGATTCCAGTTAAAACCCATATTTTTTAAATCTCTAAAACTAATTAAACCATCAAAAAATGGGTGAAAGTCAAATAAGGTAAATATAATTTTCATATTTGTTTGGAATTCTTTGAAGGCAGGAATATGAGCTTCATATTTAGATTGTTGTTGACCGCATGAAGTTTTAATAATATTCGGTTTTATGATTATAAATTCTGAAAAATATTTCTCGGCCAAATGAGGACTTATTAGAGAAATGTGACTACCAGAAACAATTAGTAGATTAATTGGTTTATCAAAACCAGAAATTATAATAAAAGGAAGTTTTCTATTATTTACAACTTTAGTAAGGTATGATTCGTTCCAGAGGCTATTGGAAGAAAATTTTGCTTAGCATGTTGTTCTTCATTAAATAAGTCAGGTACGGAAAAAGTTGTAGATAAGGGTGATAAAATGGGTAAAGATGGCATAGCAGGTGTGTCATCTGAGTTATTATCACAATTTAGTTGTTCAAATAACGCCTCATCATACTGGGATGAATCCCAATAAAAATCTTGTTTATTTTTCATATCATCAGGGTATGTGTCGTATTTAGCTTCTAGATTTTCAGGATTATTTAAATGATGAAGTTCCTCAAATATGAGTTTTGGTCTAGATTGTGATTGAAATGTTTGTGGCATTCTCGATCCACTTTGTTGTTGGAATGTATTGTGTGTTGGTCTTGCAGTAGACCTTGTAACAACTGTCATGGGAGTTGGTTTATCTAAAGGAAATTTGTTAGTATGTTTCCATACATTTGTATTAAAAGCTTGATGTTTTCCAAAAACTTGCTAATTTGTAAAGAATTTCTGTTGAGGTACAGGTCTTGGGTTTATTTGTATTGGCTGGTTTGTTGGAAAGTTTCTATTAGGCATGAAGACTTTATTTGAACTTGGGAATCTTTGTGGCATTGTTTGAGAAAAATTTTGATAAATAGTCTGTGGCATAAATTGAGAAAAATTTTGATACGAGGCCTGTGACATAGGAGTTTTAAAATTAGGTGAAGGCAATGATCCTTGAGAATTGGAATTTCTTTTACCTTCTTGTACGAAAGAAAGAAAATTTTCTTCTTCAATAACAAGTTGCATAGCTATTTCTAGATATGTAGGGTTTCTAAGTCTAACTGCAGTTTATATCTTTAAAGGTAAATATTTTAAAAATGTTGCAAGTATTAGTTTTTTAATATTAGAAATTTGCGCAATTTTCGCTTCTTGAGTCATTTGAGAATCATTATTAATGGCACAAAATATTAAACTTCTCGTATATTGACATCGTACACCAATATTATAAGCATTCTCTTTAGGATTAGGCCGCTAACTATGCAATTCATGCAATAGGCATGTAAAAGATCTTTGCCTCTAAGTTTTCCTATAATAACTCTTAGAATAAGTTTTTTAATAACATCACTTTCATTTCGAAAATTATTGAATGTTTCATCACATGCTGCTAAGAAATTATTTAACTTACATGGATCTCCACTAAAATTAGGAATTATATCCAAAAATAGTCTCAGTTGTTGGTAATTAGTATCGTTTGGCATTGTTACAATATTTTGATTTTGTTGTAAATTTATATTAGCTAAATCAGTAGTTAAATTATCTATATTAGGATCAAAAGTAAAATTCTGATAATCAATAGGCGATTTTAATTGAGAAGTTTCACTTTCAGAGTCTTCAAAATCAGTATCTGTATTTTTTGTTAGTAAATTATGAAAATATTTTCTATACTTCTTATTTCTTTTCCTTATTTGTTCTAAATCATGAAACATGAAAAAAGGCAAAACAATTATAAATTAATTTAAATATTTACATATGAATGTAGGTTGTATTAGTATCCCTTTTGGTTTACTACTTACAAAAAAAAATTAAATTAGGAAAAAAATTTTTTTCTTAAAAATAAATCAAAACGTGAGATAAATTCGCAATATTCAATAGTCAAGATTTTTCAAAAAATAAAAAATTCTTACCATGCGTCTTCTTTTTCTTACTTCAAATTTTCAGCTTTTTCTTTCACTGTGGTTTTTCTTGTTCGCTTAATCTAGTTGCCATCCAAGGGATATACGTTCCGTTGATTGACAGGCGTCCCAATAGCAGATATCCAGTCTGTAGCCAGGACAAGGAAGGAGAGAATGAATATACAGTTCACCTCACCAACACTGGAAGTTGTTTGTTGCTTGAATTTTGAAGTCCCGTTGGAGATCTGGAAATCACCAGAAGTTCGCTTGAAACACTATCCAAAAAGGCACTATGTTATTGCTGTCTTCTGTACTGCGCCAGTTACGTTTGTGATGTTCGTTTTTTCAAAAATCCACGCACAAACTCTTTGAACTTAACAAAATTACTCTTAAACTTGGTTTTTTTAGAAATTTAATTCCGGCTTTCAAGAATAGCAGGTAATTACTAAGTTAACATTATATGGTTTCCTAGCTTTTTATAGTAAATTAGTAGATAATTCTTGATGTAAATAGATAAAACATGAGAATTGACAATAGTTGCTAAAATCCATAATTATCAGTGTAGATAAAATTCGGTAGCAAAAGATAAAGTTTGGTAAAAATGCAATCTAAGTTAAATTGGATAATTATCATTAAATAATATAGTACGGTATAAAAAGATAAAGTCTGAGAAATGTCTAACACTGCACTATTTCGTAGTTTATCAGTAAACGATGCTTCTCTCCAGTGGCGGACTAAGGTGGCTTGACTAGGAACATGTAACTCCAGTTTAAGAACATGCAGAGTCGCGGCGAGGAACATCGATACGTTTAGTTGGTCGACAGTCTCGATCGATACAATACGTTGGGAATGGGAAGTAAATATGGGTAGGTCGGCGGAGCGATTGAAAACGAACATGCAACCGAATAACTCGATCCGATTGCGCGAGCATGCATCGTGCAGCGAAATGAATAAGTATCGGTAATGATAAGTAATGAGGGAACTGCAGCCGGGAACTGCTGCTAAGTCTGACAAGGTATTTAAATGTATGTATTAAATAATATTACGTTTATCAGTCCAGTTCTCTCATTTATATATATTATATGTATAAGTAGCACAAATTGACAGATAACTGATAATTTGCACTGGTAATCTCTGTTACAAAATAATGTTCCTAGAAATTGTTTCTAGAAATTTGCAGATATTACAATAATTACTGTGCCGTTTGTTAACTTTAAGGTATCAATGAGACAAAAAATTAAAATACTTATTTTTGGCGATTCGAATATATGAAAAATAAAAACGTGTAGAGAGTATTGTTGTATTTTATTGTTTATTTGATTCGAGTATTTGCTACTTTTTTATTTCCTGATAAAACTTTATAACGGAACTGTAACCTGAAACTGTAAAGGATTAATTTTTACTATCTGGATCTGGACACGCTATGATTACAAAGTACAAAGTCTAATGGTTTTGCACTCCTTGGCTATTTCAGGTTAGAAGGTTACAGATCCGGCAGAACTGAAACCTATATGCAGGTCCGCCGAGCTAGGTGTACCTCCGGAATCTCGAACCTACCCATCTCTAATGGGAAGTGCGTCGCGCATATTATCATATAGTTGGACCATTATGCATTTCTTTTTTTTTTTCGGTTTCTGACTATTTACAAAATACCATTAAATAAATATCTCATTAAGCCGAATATTTTGGTAGTTCCGCAGCTCTGCAGCACTTACGCACCAGCCGTTCCTGCTTAATTTATAATTACTGATATTTTACAAGAAAGTAATTCATTTAACTTTTACTTA
The DNA here is from genome assembly GCA_030620095.1 of Kuschelorhynchus macadamiae. Taxonomy (NCBI): domain Eukaryota; kingdom Metazoa; phylum Arthropoda; class Insecta; order Coleoptera; family Curculionidae; genus Kuschelorhynchus; species Kuschelorhynchus macadamiae. Next base: position 38,985 of record JAUTXW010001202.1, on the reverse strand, counting down.
ACTTACAACGTCTTTAGGAGAAATACAACCAAATGCTACAGCTATAGAAAGATATTTTGAAACAGCTTTTCCAATTTTGTCTTTTTAACTCAATTTTTTAGTCAAATACTGTAAATGTAAAACACTACTCCCTTCTTGCCAAGCCACAGTTAAATATGAATGTGACAAAAACATCAATGTTTGCTATTTTTCTACAGATGTGTTATTAAATAGACATAATGCATATTACAGTTAATTGTATTTAATAAACGATCTAAAATTTAATATTTTGGTAGCAGTAAAATCGTAATAATAATATAATAATTATGATGGCCGTGTTGAAAAAATTGATTTAATCTGATGATGCGTTTTTGGCATCAAAACGTCAACATTTTAGTCTATCGGAATTGGTTTAGGATTTTGTTAGGCGAATAGATTTAAAAGGTAGAGTGGAAAAACAGAGCACACTACTAAATTTGTCATGAGAAAATCCCCCTCGAAAGTACAATTAGTTTTTCAAAATATCCGGAGTTTTTTCTGGATGTCACCGTAAATGTTTCAAATTTCTCGACGGCATATTGATGACCCCTAACCCATTTTGTATTTCATATAGTTTCAGAGATCCTAACATCCCAATCCTAAGTTTAGGACACCCAGTAAAATCAGTTGCGGTATTTTGTCCCAATTCTATAAGTAATGGGTATGAATTTAGTTTTTCTAGCTCCTATAACGATATGCAACGAGCGATTTGATCTTTTGAGCTTGTGAAAATAATGAGATCAGTAATACAGATTTAGACAAGTTTAAAAAAATTCTAATATAAACAAAATTGGACATTTGCAACTATTTAGTTTGTATTTTTAAATGTGTTCAGATTATTTGTTGCGTATAGATTGGCAAACAAATATCTTTTTTGGCTTTTTTGCAACTGAATAAAAATATTTAACTTTAAATTAATTGAAGCAAATATTTTATATAATTACATACCTCAACATATAGATTAGTCTGTCTACGGAATGTTTCGATACATAATATATATAATATTGTTTATATTATGTATCGAAACATTCCGTAGACAGACTAGTCTACATGTTGAGGTATGTAATTATATTAAATATTTGCTTCAATTAATTTAAAGTTAAATATTTTTATTCGGTTGTAAAAAAGCCAAAAAAGATTTTTATTTAGTTTGTCTGTTACGCAACTAAATGATTTAACCTTATTTTTGTTATAAGTTTGTTATTCTATCTTTTTCTGAATCTTTTGAGGTTTTATTTTACTTCGTTTTGTTTTTTGTTTTTTTTTTTTCATTTTGAGTTAATTTGCGAAATAATTATAGAGTTGGTAATTTTCGAAATCATTAACGTTATTAAATAACTATTTAAAATTTAAAACCTAAAAGATAGTTTGCCGGTTTAAGTTGGACTGGTCAGTCAGACTATGTTTTTGTGGGAAACCAATAAAGAAGAAATTGTTAAAGTTATAAACACTTTTAAAACAAGAAATTCCACTCGGTTAGATCAGATAAGAGCCAGAAAGAAAGCTGTTTCTGTCATAATGTCCTGGCTATTAAACTTAATAACTAGTAAATTTTTGAATCAAGGGTATTTCCTCAAATTCATAAGAACAATGACAACAAAAAACGGATATTTATGTCGGGAAACAGGACAGTATCGCCCAGTCTTGTTAAGATCAATCATATCTAAATCTATAGAGCAAATGATAAAGAACAGAATAATAAATTTCCATAGCATTTTACAGTTCGGTTTTAGGAAACGAAAATCAACAGAAAATACTACTATCTATATAACGTCGTTAGTCTAAGAAGCGGTTGATAAAAAATGCCAGATTTAAGTATGTTTGTAGATTTCGCTAAAGCGTTTGATAGTGTATGTCATGAAATATTATTAGAGAACAACAAAAAATATGACATAGAGAAAAAAATTATGACCTAATGAAATGCTATTTAAGGGATTGCAACCAAACAGTTCCTATAAATACCGAGTCAATTGATGTTTGTGCTATATACAATAGTTTTCTCAGTTTGTTTAGGGAACAATTTTAAGTTTCATACATGACACTAGTATTTTCTGTACTGCTAGTAACTGACAAAAATTAAAACTCCGAAATTAATTTCAGAATTATTAAGAAATGGTTTTAAATATCTCGGAATTATTATCGATAAGCATTTATACTAATATCAGCAATATTAACAATATTGTTAATATTGCTATAGAAGACTTTATAATGTCATACCATCAGAAACAAAAATTTGAAATTTTACAATCTTTAAAAAGAAAATTAAAGTATAGATATAATTAACCCATAATCTCTTTTGGAATTTAGTAAATAACGGGCAATAGTTTAAATGTTAAATTATTATATAAGGTGACTCAATAGTAAGACAAAGCTCGATAGCTCCGATACCATTTACGATAAAACAATACTTTGCATACAAAAGTTGTAGGAGGTCAAAAGCTGCACAGTGTAAAATTATTTTCCACTGTATGCAGTGTTCCAAAAAAACTTGCAGATAAAACATGATTTTTATTTAAAATAGAAAACCCAATATATATTTACATATTTTAATGTGTCGCAAAATTATCTATGTATAACCGTATTTAGCACGTTTCCAAATAATTCGAAAAACCCTAAATTTAAGAAAAAACAAACTATGCTAAAATGTTTAAAATTTTTTACTAATATATAATATAAACAAAGTTACTAATAATATTGGGGGAATAATGATTGAGAAGGGCTCTTGAGGCGTGATAGATTTATTATCTTATACAGGGTGTTTTCAATAGATGTACCAATATTATGAAATTCAAACTTTTAAACTGGTTTTTCAAATAGAACACTCTGTATGTTATTACTTCTTCTTTCAGGAATTTTCATCTTGTTTAAAATCTAGTAATATATTCCTACGCCTATCTCTATTCATTTTGACGGTATTTTACTTTTTACGAAAAATTAACTATTTTAAACCTATGATCAAGCTAGCTATGACTATCAGTGGCGGCTGCTCTATAAGGCCGCGTGGCCGCGCGCCTTTCCTGGAAAATGTTAACATAACACACAATTTCAATTCTTATAAATTTAATATTATTATAAGATTATGCTAAATTTGTTTATACCAAAAGGCATCAGTTCCTATCTCTACTCTATTACCCGATCTCGTTGACTCGTGAGAATTCTCGCGCCAGGACTTCTTATTTTAATTTAGTTCATAGATTATAGCTATGATCTGGACCTTAAGCCGCGCATTAACTATTAACTATTAACTATAATAATTAAAGGTGTGTCAATATGAATGCTGTACACAATATTATACAAAAAAATCGACTCATTGGAGGATATGTTTAAAATTAAAGAGCTTGGCAGGCATGCGTCATCTCGCGACCATATTAATTCCATGATATTCTAGACAGCGTGCTACAAATGTGTAGGGAAGAAATTTCTAACCAAACTGTAACAGCATATTTTTTATCAATTCAAACCGATGAAACCACCGATGGATCAAATTATTGTCAAATGGTTATAATACTAAGATATTTTTAAACCGTGAAAATCTTTGGTGATTTATAAGGGTTAAAGATAAAACAGCAACCGTGTTAAAAACTTGCATTGAAAATGAAATTGACCCCCTAATTTTAAAGACTGCCTCAAAAATTTAGTGCAAGGAATTAACAATTTTGAGGAGAAAGTTATGGCAAAATGTATTTCTATGAAGGACCGCAGAGGGGATTTCAATTTTAAAAATTGACATTATATTTGTGTATATATTTATTGCTCGGTTTATTGCTTTTGCCTCCTTAGACAGTAAGACAGTTACTTTTATTGACTATAAAAAAGCACTTTGAAGGTTTTGAAGCTCATTTTGGAGCAGATTTTGATTTTAAAAATTTATGTTATATTTGTGTATATATTATGTTTGCTTTTTTACCTTCATAGACAGTACCTAATGAAGTGACTTTAACTTACATTATAAAACTATTCTTGTTCCTGTCCTTTTCAAGATTTCAGCTGATTTAAGGTTGGTGAGCTAGTGAGTATTCGTGAGCTTATATTAAATAATAATGTACCAATTTTTATAGTGTTACATGAGTGCGCCCCTCTATAGTCAAACTCCACGAGCCGTCACTGATGACTATACTTCAAATTTGCGTAGTGGCATAAGAGTCAGTTTAATTATGTTTCTACAAAAATTAAATTTTAGTAAATAATTACAATATTGAAACGTTTCAACAATTCGAATTTAAACAGAATTACAATATAATGCATGGCATTGATAAGGGAAATTGAGTTTGAACATTATATTTAATAATGCGAACTCAAGATCTAATTTAAGATAGGTTTGTGTAACATGATCATATTCTTTTTAATTTCTTTTTAGTTTTATCCGTAATTGGAGTATTAAACTTTTACGGTAATGGCTGATCGTGTACCTAAACATTCTTAATGACTAATTTTATTCTTAAATTAACTGACACCTGATATGGTAACATTAAAATATAATATATATTTATATTATATCTAATTATAATTACGGTATCTACCTTGCAGAAAAAAACAAATTTATTTGTGGAAACCCCCTATTAATTTATAGAACCCGCATAAAACCGAAGAAGTTACTTAAGTTGGCAAATGTGTTACTCCTAAAAATGTCAAATAACTACGCGCATGCGCATATATGTACGTCAATAATTTTTGTTGTCGACAAAAAAAGTCCTCATTTTCATTTATTCATATATGAATGACTGTATAGCAGGTTTTTTTCTAGGGGGAACCCGGATTTCGGGAAAAGAAAATATGAACATTTCGGAGCCCGCAGTTTTTAGGGGGGTATTTACACCCCTTATCGACGCCCTTGTGTTCATATCGGCCAAAGTTTCAGTCATTAGCCGTAAAGATGAAAATAAACTTGTTTGAATGACTAATGATTAAAACTAAGCACTGAAACAAAAACACTAAAGAAAAAGGAAAGTCACATGAATCACTTTTAGTCAAAACATAATTAGTAATAACAACAAAATAGATCAAAATACAAGAGTTCTAACCACACTACACCACAACTTGTTACGTTCTGGACGCGCGTTTCGCTAACCAAGTTAACATCATCAGCAGATGATATAAACTAAAGTGACTTATCCTAACCGAGACTATTTATAGGTAAATGTGGACACACTTGGTTGCACCCGACTGCATCGTTGTCAAGTAAACAATAGAGGGGACTATAGGGAATAGGCCCTCTGCCTTTATTTAGTGCTTTCTTACCACATTTAACTTTCTATACTCTCAAATGCATCCAATAATCTATTATTAGATACATTTTTAATCAACTTAAGATTATTTATCCCTATTTTTGTTCTTCCGTATCCGCAAATGTGCCATGTGTTTAAGGAGCGTTTACTTCGCTTAACATATTTTAGATCGCAGTCATTACAGCTAATTTCATAGTTGCCACTCCTCTCCTTCAAGTCGACTTTGTCTTTAGGGTTTCCAAGGAGATTTTTCAAAACTATTCTCCGTTTTGTAGGCCACTCTAAAACCTACGTTTTTAAATACTTTTTCTAGACCTCTCGTATATCTGAGATTATATGGGATTACTATGAACTTCTTGGGAGCCTCAGGTGCTTGAAGAGTGCTTGAATCTTTTAACATTTTCTTATGCTTATGTCTATTTACTAATTTATGTACAAAATTATCATTATATCCATTACTTTTAGCTATATTTTTAATCCGATTCATTTCATTACTAAAACTTTCTTTACTTAATGGAAAATTGACTAACCTATGAGTTAAGAAATGAAATGCTGCCATTTTGTGTTGACGGCAATGAAATGAGTCGGATGTTATATACCTATCAGTATTAGTAAATTTTCTATAAATATCAAATTCTGATTTATCGTTATTGCTAATAACTAACATGTCGAGAAAAAGTAATTGCCCATTGTTCTCCTTTTCGTACGTAAAATTAATGGAAGGATATTTATTGTTTAATGTTTCTAAGAAAGTGTCCAAATTTTCCGTTTTAGTATCAAAAATAGCAAATATATCTATACCACACCCTTGGGAAATACTTGAGTTTTTTTTTGAATTAGGTTTCTAATCAACCCATAAACCAATTTGCAAGAAATGGAGATAAGCAATTGCCGTCGTAGTTCCCTCAAGTTCTTTATAATATTTATTGTTGACCTGAAAAAAATTTTGATTCATACATAATTTTGTGAGAAGCAAATATTCATCAATAATTTCTTTCTTCAAATTATTGATTTCAAGTAGTTCCTTTAGGTACTCTAAAGCTAGTGATATGGGTACACTAGGAAACAATGAGCTTACATTAAAAGATATTAAAATTTTACCTTCTTATAATGCAAACTTCCATGTCCTCTTTCGAAGTGGGGGGTATTTTATTTACTTGATCCTTTAAAAATCACCATACCCCGAAATCCATTTTGGTCATGTCGGGTTACCTAGGCAGTCATGGTACTGGTCCTCCTCTTCCAATCCACTGTTGTCTAAAGGTTTGATTTAAAAAATCAGTAATAATTGGTCCCATATAATGAACTGGCGCTTTAGCATAGAAAAATCACATGTGTTGGCGATCTTTATTCGGTATATGAGCTATCGATTGCTGTAATTTTTTAAAAAGTCCAAATATACCTCCCCCGTTACCCGGTCTTCAAAAAAATGTGGCTCAACGACGTAATTACCTAGAACTCCTCCCTACACGTTTAAAGAACATCTATTTTGTGTACGTATCCTAATAAACTGTGAGTTGCTTGTGGCATAAAAATTAAAATTATTCCTGTTCAGGGTACCGTTCCGGTAAAATGTTGCTTCGTCACAGAATAGCACTAAATGTGCGAAGCTTCTCTGTTCTCTAATTTTTTGCTATGCTCATTCACAAAAATTTAATCTTCTCTGGTAATTTTCTTTATTTAGCACACATGCAGCTTCTACAAGAACATTCATTTTGTTTGTATGTAAAATTCTTTGAACTGATGGTCGTGAAACATTAATTTGGTCGGAAAGGTCCCGTTGGCCAATCTGGGGATTTTCCGTTACTGCCAAAATAACATATAAATTGTCCCCTCCGTTAAAACACGTTTTCTTCTCTTTCAAAACGCTCCTTGAGCTTTTTAAATGCCCGTCTGTTTGGTTGTCTCCTTTTTTCATGATATTCTTGCCACAAGTAAACAATTTTTGTCGCTAGCTCCGAGAACCAAAATTATCTCAATCATTTCGGCTTGTGGGAATTTAAAACTTATTCTGATTGTATTTATTGAAAAATAAAGAGGCAGCGAACTGAACTTTTGACCAAAACTGTCAAAAAATGCATTAAACTGACGTTTATATGAACAATCAAATTTTGTTTTTATATGTAGTCATGGATGGCTTGATTAGCGGTGAAAAATAGCTAATTTTTCAGTAGATAGAAGTAAACTACCGTCAAAATTATAGATATAGGTATAAAGATACATTCATAAATTTTGAAGAGGATAAAAATCCCTAAAAGGGAAAGTGTTAAAATACAGGGTGTTCTATTTGAAAAACCAGTGGAAATTAGGTTTCAGTTTCGTAATATTGGTACATCTATTAAAAACACCCTGTATAAGATAATAAACATATCATGTCTTAAGAACCTTCAGGAATCATTTGTCCGCTAATATTAACATTTACTTTGATTGTATATTATAGTAGTAAAAAACCATTAAATAGTGTCAAAATATGCAAAAATATACTAGGAGTCCTGTTTAAAGAATCATGTTTTGTCCGCATTTTTTTTTGGACCGCTGAATAATATCGGAACTACCAAGCTTTGTCACACTAATTGGTCACCATGTATACTTAATAATATATAGATAGTCTATGCATGTCGTATCATGCATAGACTACTTACCCGGATTTAAAACTTTACCTGATTTTAACAACTTACTTGGCTTTGGCAATTTACTTGATATGGATCATTATTCAATGAAAATACACACACACATAATAAATATAGAATACATCAAATATAGATTATTTTATAATTTATGTTTTAACCCTTATAAATAAGTATATTGTGACAATTATATAATCATTTTGTGGTAAAACGTTACCTCTCCAAGTACAAACTATATAAAGGTGTTTTCTATTCTAACTTTTTAAAATCTATTTGCTGACATCAACTGAATATTAAAATGAGATACTTCCGTTCAACCCGGAAGTGGACACGAGAGTCAAATTTTGATATTTCTGGTTAAACTGGAAAATGGTCTCGTCCAATAAACCTCATAAAATTAAAACAGAGAAGGGTGAAAAATTTTGTTCTAAATTTGACTGTTTGGTCGAAAAAGGACTTTAAGTGGACCACAATGATAATTTTAAGACGTCATTTTCTCGAAAACAGTTTTTTTAAAATAATATTTACTTTCAAGTTACTGAATTTATTGCAGTGAAATGTTCCATCCTGTGTAAATAGAACCTGTGTTTTTTTGTTTATTTACAAACCTGTCATTATTATTTTCTTCTTTAAAGTTATGCATATCTAAAATAATTTCGATTTTATGGTCTGGCGGGGGGGGTTTAAAACTGAAAAATTGAAATTGAAACTATGTTAGTCTTATAATAACTAATACAGGGCTTTTAATATATTTAACAGAACTTGATTTTAAAAATGACATTGAAGTTATTAAAATTATTTGTCAGCGTCATCCCAATATAACATCTGTGGTTCCTGCAGGTACACCAATAAGTTCACGTTGAGGTATATGCTGATTGACACGTACCACATACTAGGATTTATTACACATCTTTTTCAAAGTTTTAACTAACCTATCTGGAGGTTATATAGTCTTATTACTTTTTCTTCCCTCCTTAACAATCTTTATGTTCAACTTCAGGATTAGTTACTTTTTGATACTCGACATTACAGTCCTTATGAACTTCAGTTTGGTAAAAAAGGATTTGTATAATATATATTGGACGAAGATTGGTTATAATCCGAACTTGCGTGTTGTGGAGTTATATCTTGTTTATAAATCTTTAACTGCCTACAATTTCTTTTATGTATTTTTCCATTGCGATCTTTTATAACGATTTTGGGATATAACGATTGCAGGTTCCCAACAACTCCTCCCATTTCGCTTTAACAAAACATCTTGTAGGACGTTTACAGGCATACATTTTTGAGTATTTCGGTCTAATATCTTTTCCTGATCTTGTTGCCTTCTAAGTAACTTTTTTCTAGTATCTTGAAAGGTCATATCTTTGGATAAAAGCACCTCATTATGAATCGGTAGTGGAGTTTTGATACTTTTATTAAGCAATAAATTTGCTAGGGAAGGCAAACCATTTTTGCCTTCCCCATTGTCGTATTGTTATAGTAAAGGATAGCCAATAATAAATCTTTATTATCTGAAGCTACTTTCACAAAGAAATTTTTAACTACTTGAATATAACGTTCAACCATTCCGTTAGGCTGAGGTAAGTACCTATTTTTATTGGCTAACGTACTTAATTTTATTGAATATAATTCAGAAAAAAATTGAAAATATTTCTACTGCTAAACCAAATGCACTAAACATATTTTTTAGTGTCGATATAACAAAACTGGTATTTTTATTTAAAATTTTAATACCTATTGTAAATTTACTGTAATAATCTATTATAATAACAAACTTAATACCAATAAAGTAGGCAAAATCTATACCTATTTTACTCCAAGGCATATCAGCATTGTCATGAGGAGTTAAAGGATATTAAGGATCATTCTTGGAAAAACGCTGACATATAAGTTGATACTAAATTTTGTATATAATTGGCCAATATGCGGCTTCTTTTGCTATATTTTTGCAATACTGAATACCTTGATAAGTTTTATGTATTAAAATTAAGAAATTCGATTCGTAAAGACTTGGGAATTATAAGTCGGTCAAAAAAAACCCATTTTCAAATTCATAAATATCATTGCGAATTTTCCAATATTGTTTAATATTATCTGGATATTTAATTTGTGTAATGGCCAGCCATTTTGGATGTCACTTAATAGTTGATATAAATTCTGGTGTTTTTCGCTGTGTCTACAGTAATTTTTTCAGACGTTGCAATAATTGAATACACATGCATTTTTTTATCCAAATCAGTAATATAAACGCATTGTTTCAAGGGTCCCTACTTAAAATGTTTGCAATCTGTATTTTTTTGTTAAGGACGTAAATCAAATTATAGTAAACGTATCAATATCAGTCGAGGAGACAACTTTTCTATAGGTTTTTATTAATCCCCAATAAAGGTCGATCATCCGTTTGTATGATAAATTTAGTAGCATAAAAGTAATAATTAAAGCACTCACAACCAAAAGCTATGGCCAATAGTTTCTTTTCTATTTAACTGTATTTTTGTTGTGCAGGGGTTAAAGATACTGAAGCAAACTCTATTGGATGATTCTCTTGCATTAAAACTGCCTATAATCTGTAACGACTAGCATTAACAGAAAGCACGGCCTCTTTGTTTTGATCAAAATATGAAACTGTTGTGCATGTGAATTATCGTACCATTAATTTTTTTCGTTGATCCCATAACCACAAGTTTGTTTCACTTAACAGTTTTCTTAAAGCACCTATTTTTTTCAGATAGAAGGTCAATACATTAACCTAAATACGTAATTAAACCTAAAAATTGTTGCAGCACTGTATTTAAATTTTTGTTATGATCATCTAAATCTTTCCTATAAACTAGTAATTCACCAAAATATATTATTACCCCAGAACATCTTGAATTATTATATACATAATACTTTGAAATATTTAGGGAGTACCAGATATTCCTAGAGGCATTCTTAAGTAAGAGTATCTACCAAATGGTGTCGCAATTGTACACATTTTGGAACTTTTTTCCAGAAGTACTTGTATGAATGCAGAGGATGCATCTAATATAGAATAAACACTTGAACCCGCTAACTGACTAAATATATTTTCAAATGTAGGAATTACAAAATGTTCTCGTTTAATATATGTATTAAGCTCTCTGGGATCCATGCTAATTTGCACATCACCATTTGGTTTAAATGCTACGATAGGGTGTACCCAATCAGTTGGTTTAGTAATTCTTTTGATTAAACCTTCTTTTTCTATTTCGTTGAGTTTCATATTTACCTTAAGTCAAAGGAATTTTTCTAGCTACACTTAATTCTGAAACTGCATTTCCAGCCAATTTAATCGTAAAAGAAAAATCTTTAAATCTGCTAAGAAAGCGATTCGTTAGTAGATATACTCAAATTGTTTTCTTGTGATAAAATATTTAATTTAATAATTCTCTCTCAACCAAAATTGATTGACCAAGTGACAAATAAGATAAAATATAAAAGTCCATGTTTTCTTTCACTCCTTTAAATCCACTGTTAAAACTACCACAACCTTGCATTTATATTTCATGACTAGAATGTGATTATAATGAAATATATTTATTAAATAAATTATTACAAACATTAATTCGCGAAAAACATCAAAGTTTAAAATATTCGAATCATTACCTGTATCAATATTTAATTTTATGTTTATACCTTCAATTATAACATTTTTAGACCACTCTAAAATATTCGTACTTTTAATAAAAATTGTCCAAATAAATTTATCAGATTGTGAAACATTATTACATGCAAATTTCTTTCATCTAGTTCAGTATCATGAACTTCATTTTTAAAATTATTACAATACTGATAAAAACGTCCTTTACATCTGCATTTTTTGCATATTTTATTATAGGTTGGAGATCTATTTAAAATGTTAAACTACAGTTTAAACAATTAATTTTATTGTTATTTGCCAAATATGATAGATTGCTATTTTCTCTGCGATAAAAATTTATTGAACCACTACTAAAACATAGAACGAAGAAAATCCCAAGAATCATGATTTCTTAATTCACTACTAAAACCTTGATTTTTTTGCAATTACAGTAGAGTTGTTGTCTGAATTTGATTTCTATTGAATAATTTGTTTAGTTAGACTTTCCAATTCTAAACTTCAACAAATTAAAACTGTGTCTTGCAAATCAGGTTTCTGTAAAAGAATATCTCGAGTTGTCAGCAATCTCGTAACAAGATTTTTGTTTTAAATTCACACTTTGATATAAGAGTTTTTAGCTTAGTAGGGCATTGATCAAAATTTTCTGAATTGGTTTGATTTCTGGAAACGAAATTGAAATTAAGTAATACAAGATTTCTGATTGGATTACAATAATTGCCAAAATTTTTTACATTTACAATTAGGTCAAATTTATTTTCTTCTTCAGCAGTTTCATATTCAAATATATTAAATATTTCTAAGCCTTCATCCCCGATTCAATTTAAGAGAATGGCTACCCTCACCTTCTCATCTTTCTTTTCAGCCTCACTGGCTTCCAGGTACAACTTTAGCTTCTCTTCCAAAACTTCCAGTTCCTATATATATATATATATATATATATATATATATATATATATATATATATATATATATATATATATATATATATATATATATATATATATATATATATATATATATATATATATATATATATATATATATATATATATATATATATATATATATATATATATATATATATATATATATATATATATATATATATATATATATATATATATATATATATATATATATATATATATATATATATATATATATATATATATATATATATATATATATATATATATATATATATATATATATATATATACACAAGGTGGTAATGAATGTCATGTACATACGGAAGGTGATGATTCTTTGGCTTATTTTATGACGAAAAGTTCATATAATAATAATAAAAGTTCATATTGTTAATTACTTTAATCTGTCATAACTTTTTTGACAATAGAACTTTTAGAAATTTTTATGAATAAACCTTATTTGTACACCCGGTTAAGCAAAAAAGGAATACTTGTTCCACAACGCTAGAGAGGTAACCGTTTTTTAGAAATTTGGAAATATCTGCGTTGATAAACCACTCCTTTTAACGCTTGATGCAGTTGCTGGAAACATTACAGAAACTTAGTATGTACTAGGTATCGTTAAAATATACAACTTCTATCTTATAAAGATGTATTTAGAAATGTCTCATTCTTGAGATACAAGGAGTCATAGTTTTCACTTTTTTTTCGTTTTTCTTACATGTTTTCAGAATTTATTAGTCTCAATTTGGTACATTAATTAGTTTTTAGAACCTCTACAATAACCAAAAGCCAAATTTGTCGTATGCAGTATAAAGATGTTATTTCATTTATAGTCTTGCCAATGGTACAATAATCATTTTTGGGCAGAAATGCGATAGACGAAAATCATATTCAGGAGCACTTTACAGTATTAGCTGGTATTATTGGAGACCATTTGATGGGGCCATTTTTCCTGCCAAGAAGATTAATCGGACAGTATTATCGTCAATTCTTAGAAGAACTCCAGCTGTTGTTAGAAGAGGTACCACTTGAAATAAGATACCAAATGTGGTTTATGCATGATGGCGCACCGCCACATTTTAATTTGGATGTAAGGGGGATTTTAAATCGACAATACAATAACCGTTGGATAGGTCGAGGTGGACCCCATCAATGAGGGTTTCTATCCAGTCGGAGGAAGATTTGAGAAAAACAGAATTATAGTTTCATGTGAAATAACTCTCAATGCACCTAGGATATTCGCCAGTCTATGAGACGAACAGTTGACTCATGCATATTAACAAGAGGAGGTTATTTTCAGCAGTCCCTACAATTGTTTCAGTTTTTGATGTAACGTTAGAATTAAATTGTTAATTTATTAGCCACCAGTATTTTTTTTTTATTTTGTTACTTTGTTAATACTTCAATTCAAAAACACAGGAGAGTGGAATTGCCGGTGGCGCAAAAAAAAACATCCTGTACACTGCATACGACGATTTTGCTTTTAGTTATTGTAGTTATTGTTCTAAAAACTAATAAATGAACCAAAATTGGAAATAATAAACTCGGAAAACGAGATAAAAGAAAAAACGAAAAAAAAATTACAATTTTGACACACTGTATCTCAAGAATGAGTACTCAGTACACCTTTATAATAAAAATGTTATTTATTTTAACGATACCTATTACATACTAAGTTTTTGTAATGTTTCCACCAACTCCATCGAGCGTCTAAGGGAGTGGGTAACCTGGCACCGACGCAGAAATTTGCAAATGTATCGAAAACGGTTACCTCTAGAGAAATCCCAAAACTTAGCTGTCAAAAAAGTTATGCCAAATTAAAGTAAACAATAATAGCGTAGCGCCGTCTAGGTGCTACATAAAAACTATTACAAAATTATGATTTTTTATCTCAAAAAACCCCCTACATCCTTATTTGTTGAAAATTGCCTTATTTTGTTGAAAAATTTTATTTTTTGCAAAAGTTATTGAAAAAGGTCTGAAATAAATTTTCAACTTCAACACCCTGTATCTCCGAAACGAATCATTTGCGGACCCATATTTATATAAACTTCTAGTCAGAATAAATCCAAGAATTATCACCTTCCGTATCTACATGACATTCATTAACACCAAATATATATATATATATATATATATATATATATATATATATATATATATATATATATATATATATATATATATATATATATATATATATATATATATATATATATATATATATATATATATATATATATATATATATATATATATATATATATATATATATATATATATATATATATATGTGTGTATGTATCTGGATGTATATCGATGTGATTACATAGCTAAATCCTAGATCTGTGTTTCAATCATCCTGACAGAACGTACTATAACATTCTTTACATGTCAAAAAAACCTACATAAGAAATTTACTTGCTTCGTATTTCAATATAAAAATATATGGAGAACAGGAATTCCTGCCAGTATGTAAAATCTAATTTTAATGTTAAGGTCAAAGTGTGTTTGTTTTTCGCAAGAAGTTATCGATACTAATTGCAAAGCAGTGAGTACAATTTTCTACCTTTTTTTTTTTCTAAAAATCCTCAATTTCTAATTAATGTGCTCATATTGCAGCCCTGAAGAAGGTAATAATCATTACCGAAAGCTTGGCGTAGCTTAAAAGCAATTTAAATCTAGCCCTAAATTAGGACCGATACCCCAATAATTAGGTTACTTGTTGTTAAACTAGTCGGTCAAGACTACCCTTCTCTTTAATTTATTAGGAATGGGGTTTTACCAAACTATTCAGCACCAATATGGGAATGAAGTAGTTAGACTGCTTAAACTTTGGGCACAAACTAACAACAAGATTGCTTCGATGAAAAACAGACGTATTTTTCTTCTAAGGTGCAGAAAAAATGGAATAACACCTAAATATATTCATGATGGAACAAAGAACGTCCACAATTTGATAGAGTTTAGTGAGGGACATACAGGACAGATGGTTCTCGAATTCAATGACAGGTTGAACAGCAAACTAATTAATTTAGAGATAAGTATAACAATTAGCAATTTAAGACAATTAGAATTCTCTCTAACACATATAAAAAATAAATTAAAAGAAACTGTCTCTGATAATATAATTAATGAGTTCAATAACAGACAAACTCTTTCTTATGAAAAATATTTTAAAAAAATTAGAATTGACAATGTTAAGAAATTTAATCAACTGAAAAATCAACAACATATTTTCAATTTCCACATCGAACCTAATTGGGCTAAAAATATTTCAGGAATAGAGATCCCTGAGGATGTAAAAAACTTTTTAGGGTTGGGATTTAAATTTAGCTTACCTTTAAATAAAAATGAAATATCAATAAAAAACTTATTAGCTGATCTAGAAAACATAATAAAATATTACCCTAACAATACAACAAAAAATATCACAAGGGCTAAGTTTACAAATATACTTACTAACTTCTTGAGAAGACCAGTTAATCAAAGTTATCTTAATGTTCTATTTTATAAATCAAAACAATTTTTTAAGAGCCATGATGAGCTTATTGTAACTAGGGCAGATAAAGGAAATGTCACTGTTATTATGTCTAAACTAACATATATAAATAAATCCGAAGAGATTTTACATAATCAGACCTACTACAAGCAGCTCACCAGGGATCCCACATCAACTAATCAACAAAAAGCTAACAGACTAGTAAAAAAACTTAAAGATCAAGGGCAATTGAGTGATGAAATTTCTAAGTCTCACAATTTACGATCAGACTTACCCAACATTTTATGGGCTTCCCAAAATTCACAAACCAGAATTATTTTTGAGACCAATAATTTCTTCACTTAATGCCCCAAATAGTAAATTAGCACAATTTCTCACAGATATTTTAACTATTGCATACAATAAAAACAACGAATACTATATCACAGATTCATTTCAGTTTTCAGAATTAATAAACGAAAAACAAATTCCACATAATTATGTCCTAATAAGCCTAGATGTCATTTCTCTCTTTAGTAATATTCCCTATACATTAGCAAAAAATTGGGAGTCTATAAGCCAAGACACAGATCTCTACTTGAACAACTTTTTAGAAATATTAAAATTTATTTTTGACAGTACATATTGCATGTTTAATCAAAAGTATTATAAACAAATTTTAGGCACCCCCATGGGGGCCACTCTTTCTCCCATCATTTCTCAATACGTAATGGATGATTTGTTGGATGACTGCATTCCTAAACTGTCTTTTCAACTACCGTTTTTAAAAAAATACGTGGATGATTTAATCACTTCTGTACCTGGAGAAGGGGTAGAAGAGGTCTTACAAGTGTTTAATAGCTATAACCAATACATTCAGTTTACAGTAGAAAGGGAAACTGACAATAGTGTTCCGTTTTTGGACACCAAACTAATTAGGAATGACAACAACCAGATTTTACTAGACTGGTACATAAAACCTACCAGTTCTGGTAGATATCTTAATTTCCATTCCAACCACCCCAAAAAAATAAAGATCAATCTAGTATTGGCTCTAAAAACAGGTATTGAAAGGATTTCTCACCCTAGTCTACTTAGAAAAAACTTAAAAAGATTGTATGATATTCTCCTCAAGAATTCATATCCACAAAAGTTATTAAAAAAACTATTATATAACACAGCTCCAATAATCAACCCTGGAGAGAGAAATGATGGAATAAGTCCCAACATCAGTGCCTTCGATTCTCAAAATAGACCGAGGTACTATTTTTCGTTACCTTACATAAAAGAAATTTCAACAAAAATAACCAAGTTGTTCAAGTATGATCCTTTAATTAAAATCGCCTTTAAACATAATAAAATAGTAGGCAACGCTTTTACAAAATTAAAAGATAGGGATGAAATACAAAAAACATCAAACATTGTATACAGTATTCCTTGTTCAGAGTGTGAGGGTATTTACATAGGCCAAACCTCTAGGGTCCTAAAAGACAGAATAACTTCGCATAAAAGCGACTGTAGATTAATGAAAAATACTTGTGCACTTTCAGAACACACAAATCAATCAGGGCACTTATTCAACTTTAATGATACCCAAATATTATGTAAGGAAACTAATTATAACAAGAGACTGTTTCTGGAAATGGTGGAAATATTTCTGAATCCTAATTCGTTAAATAAGAGATCTGATATCGAAGACCTTAGTTCTATTTATTCTAATTTACTTAATCTGAACAATTAGACGAACAACAATAATAGTTTAAATAACACAGAATTTTCCTTTTAAAAAATATAAGTATTTGTACGTATTATATCCATATACCTTTCTATAGTCAGTCTCTTCAATTCGAGTAGTTTGTCGTAGGCATAAATTCGACGTTTAATTCATACTAGTTCTGGTTTGATTAAGATATATGTATATCGATGTGATTACATAGCTAAATCCTAGATCTGTGTTTCAATCATCCTGACAGAACGTACTATAACATTCTTTACATGTCAAAAAAACCTACATAAGAAATTTACTTGCTTCGTATTTCAATATAAAAATATATGGAGAACAGGAATGCCAGTATGTAAAATCTAATTTTAATGTTAAGGTCAAAGTGTGTTTGTTTTTCGCAAGAAGTTATCGATGCTAATTGCAAATCAGTGAGTACAATTTTCTACTTTTTTTTTTCTAAAAATCCTCAATTTCTAATTAATGTGTATACAGAGATAAAAAACAAATTTCTTCTCATATTGCAGCCCTGAAGAAGGTAATAATCATTACCGAAAGCTTGGCGTAGCTTAAAAGCAATTTAAATCTAGCCCTAAATTAGGACCGATACCCCAATAATTAGGTTACTTGTTGTTCAATTAGTCGGTCAAGACTACCCTTCTCTTTAATATATATATATATATATATATATATATATATATATATATATATATATATATATATATATATATATATATATATATATATATATATATATATATATATATATATATATATATATATATATATATATATATATTAAAGGCGGCGGATACCGAGCCCACACCGCCTTTAGGAGGCCCGACTTCGGGCTTCATAAATTCTATGTGTAAATCTGTCATTTTTGGTGTTTTCGGAGTCATACGCACCTATTCGGAGATTTTCGATTTGGCGGGTAAAGTTGCAGTATATCAAAAAACATGCACAATTGCAATACAAAATTGATATTTTTTTGGGCACTTCACTGTTTTGTATATACACTTAATATATTTCGTCGCCTTTAGAAGCCATGTATATATATAATATATATGTATAAAAACTTTGTTGCCAAACTTAGGGCTTGGGGTAGCCCTAAGTTTGGCAACAAAGTTTTTTCATGCTAGTTTGCACATTATTTCTAGTTATATTAACAAACTTCTCAATAAGAAACCACAATCACACCTTACACATTAATGGTGCTACTTATGAATAACTAAATTAACGACGGGAATTTTGGATTTAATGTAGTTGGTTTTTGTTATTAAACAAATAAAGTGACTCCATTTGCACATAAGTATTTTAATTTTTTTTTGAGTAGAATATATTGATTTGGTTTTTAGCAGTATTTTTTACTACAATGTAAACTTCGTTTTTGTTATAACTCTCAGTTAACACTTTACATATATTTTATATGTTGTAATTTTGTTCGATGATGTTTGACCGCTTTTACAATTTAAATAATTCTTGCAGAATTGACTCACGTTGTGAAAAGGTTTACATTTCACATGACATTTGTGACAAATATTAAAGCAAATTAGGAAAATTTGTAGCCTATTGTATACCTAAAAAGAGGTATGTAAAAGGAGAATTAAACACATAATATAAATATTTTCAAGTTTATTCCTAGTTAAAAAAATATTTCCCAAAAAAATTACAAACGGGATTTATTATCTCACATTTTTTGCTTGTAATTTTTAAATTTTTATTTCCACATCTCCAAGAGATAGGGAAGTACAGTATCGGCAAATCATTTTTCAAAACTTTTTTTGCTAAATTGTCAACAAAATGGGTCAAAACGTGAAAAAAACAATTTCCGCGAAAAAAACTTATCTTTTTAAGAAGTTGGGCTATTGAGATGAAATTTGGTACAATGGGAGGGGGTGGATGTGGGACTTTGGACATATAGATTTTAATATACTGTCGACAGTAAGGGGTTAGAGAAAAACCAAAGGGGATGAAAATTAAGATAATGAAATTCCCGGATACACAGATCCCAAACTAAAAACGTATTTCATATTAATAATATCTTTAATAATCTTGAGGGATAGAAAAAAGAGGATTGAAATTTACCCTTTTCTAAAAAAAATCGAGTAATACGTGGTTCTCTAGGTTTTCAATCGAAAAGATTTTAAAATTCAATTGGCATTTTAATGAATTATTAGGGGAGAGTAAATTAACATTTTATGCTTCGTATTAAGCGAAAATCATTTTGGTGTACTTATGTATGTGAAAGCTATTTTTTTTGTCGGAAAACTAGGGGTCATGTCATACTAACAAAAAAAGATTTTTTTTTAGTGTGACATGATATGGAACAACGGATTCCATTAGCGGCGTTGTTTGTTTAGAATAAATCAAGACACTTTTTTTGAACTTTAACTAGTTAAACTAAAAAATAAGCTATAAAATAAAAGTTTAAGCGAAAATTATTTTTTATTTGGCTTATATTGTAGTCAGTTAAAAATTCGTCAGAAAAACAAAAATTACAGATGTTATAATCACATCAGACCGTCAATCGTTGTTTTTACTTAACATTTTATGGTTTTATACTTTCTCGATCTATTATCTTGAGAGTATACAAAGTAAAAAAGTACAAAGTACAAAATGTAAACGGTTTTGCTTTGGCACTACCACTAGTTGTCGAAAAAGATGTGTTTCGAAATATGTAAATGTATTTGTAAGTAAATTTATATATGTACTTAGACTATGTACATAATAAACTGAAATTTAACTGTTTTATAGTTTTTGTTTATAGTATATTGACTCTAAATTCAACCTACAAAAATTAAAAAAAAAATTTAAAGTTCCTCGGAGTGCCATGCAGTTTTAAAGTATTACTTTTAAGTGTATAAAGTGTTTCGAAAAAGCGCGCCGAAAAACAATTAAAGGTTTATTTATGAAACAACCTGTATTATTAAACTTAAATTAAATGGGTCTCTTAAAATTTGTTAGTTTAGATATCCGAGAAAATTATTCTAAGATTCTAAGACATTCTCTCCGTCTTTCTCTCTCGTTTCGGGGGCACACATGAGTCGTTATAGATATTTTCTTTAACATTTAACAATTCACAAATGGGTCTGGGAGGTAACACCCAATGAATCTATAGAATGGCTAGTGCCAATTTCCTGAACTTACAAAGTAAAGGTATCGATCTTAGTATATACACGGTGTCACATATAACCAGAAGAGATACACAGATGATTAAATTAGAGAAAAGTTGCGTGTTGCTGAACCTTACAATGTCATGTTTCTAAATTTCAAAAAATCCGATCACTTTTTTATTGCTACTTTTCCTGCCCTACAAGTTGAACGATCATCAACTTTCTTTTTTTAAATAGTCGAAAAAAATTGTTTGATTCTTGAAAAATCCCTAATTTCAATTCTAAATCCAGCAACATTCGCTCCTTACATTTATCCGACGAACGAAACGTCTGATCAAAAATCTAATTACGTCACCATGTAGGGAAGAAAAAATTGCATAGGAGTGCTAATTTTATTTTGATCTATCTTCTATACTAAAATTTTTAAAAAATAATTGCGAAAATTTTTTTTTCAAATTTCAAGAATTCCAAGTTTGCAAGATGACGTCATTCAATTTTTGATTCTACGTTTTTTAAATAATCCGGAAATTTTATTTTAGCAGATTTAAATTGCCTTTGATATTATGTATTCAAAGATGTATCACATTAAGAATATTTGCGTCTTTTTAACCTAAAAACCTATTATTAGTGCAAATAAGCAAAATATTATCAAAAAACTAAATATTTGATTTTATACACTTGAAAAAAATTGATTGAAACAATCTTATTTTGAAAAAGTCCTCCAACGGAGTGATGTCGGGAGTTCGTGCAGGCCATTTTATGGGGTCATTAGTGGCGATGAATTTATTCTGGAAACGTCCGGTTAGATAGATATTGGAATATAGGAATGTTGTCAAGAATATTTTTATATCATTATTCCAGGGGCGTGCAGTCCATGGATGCAAGGGAAGCAGTGCTTCCCCAAAAAAAATTACAAAACACCTTCTAAAATGTAATTTTTGAAATAGGAAACCATTAATTTAGTTTATATTAAAAATGCTAAAATATTATCTTAATTATCAAGCCCATAATAAACGTGGCCTTGACTCCGACCGAGTGACAATAGAAAATAGGTTATTGAACTTTCCACCAGCTGTTTGCAACTTTTGCATTTCAGTCGCGTGCTTTAAGTGGTGGCGGAAGCTATCGTTGGAGTAGGTTCTTTGTTTGAACGGCTATCCGTGTGCGATATGGAAGACAATAATACGGACGTGAATATGCAAATCAACTTAGGCTGTCGGTAATAACGTAATGTTGGAGAATTTAGTAAGAAGAGTGTGTGTGAGTGTGTGTGGTGTGTGTCTTAATAATAAAGGGATTTTCAACATTAAACTTCGCTGATAAGCTTCAAATAATTTCCAAAGGAAGGGCAAAACTGCCTATGAAAAATTTAACCACAAAAATGAAAAACTGTATTAAACATTTTTATCCGGAAAAACAATACGAACAATTTAAATGGTTAACAGGGTGTGAAAATATAAGTAAATTAGTAGGTTACAATTAATTAGAAGTAACGTAGTGCAAAGAATAAGTAATGACGTAAATTTAAGCGTAGACGAAAAATTATGCCACATAATTACGATAAAACCGCTTTAAATACATTTATTGCAGGCTGTAGTGGTACATTAAAAAACAATATGCATCTAAAAAAGCCCGGATCTTTAGAAGATGCAATGGCATATGTCAGCGAATTTGAAAATTTTGAAAGATTTTACGGTGGTATAGCCAATAATGATAGAAATGAAAGAAATAATATTAATCAAACTATTTACATACCCAATCATAAACAAAACATTTTTCATAATTTTCCCAGCACAAGTTTTAGTAGCCCAAATCTTAATTTTGTTCCCCAAAATATGTCAAATACACAAAATAGGAATTTTACACCTAAACCTGTCTGGTCTAACCAACCTATAAATATACAACCACGTCAAATTCCTCCGAGAAGATACCCAACTAACAGGGAAGTTTTTGGACCTCCTCAAAATGTGTTTAAGCCAAATCCAAATCAGGCTCAACAATTTCCGAAACCCACACCCATGTTAACCACATCTAGGAATTCAACTGTCATGAACAGGCGAAACCCGCCGAATCAAAACTTTTTCAGGCCAAATTTTAACAACCAAAAACCAAATTTTGTCTTCGAGGAATTACACTTGAATGAATATTCCGACGACGGAGAGAATCATTACGACGAAATGTATAACAGTTATGCTGATAATTGTTATTTCGACCCCCAAAACTATTATGATGATAATACCGAAACCCCAACATACGACAAGCATTTCGAAAGAAATGACAATCAAAAGCAGACCTACCAAGAAACCAAGGTAAAGGACCTGCAAAATTTTCAGAACACAGGTCCGCACGACTCCCAACCTTGATAGAAATATATATTTCCTCTAGCAACGCACTTCTATATGTACAAATTAATGAACCAAAAATTAAATTATTAATTGACACAGGAAGCTCGCGTTCTGTTCTAAAACCATCCATAGCGGAAAAATTTTACCCAAACTGTATATACCAAAGTAACAATAAAATAAAAACAGCAATCGGTAGCCAAACCACACGTTTTCAGGCTTCGATACAAGCTTTTGCGGAATTTTAAACAAAATACGTCATTGATTTCTTATTGTTCGATTTTCATGATTATTTCGACGGCAGTAGTATAGCAGGGGCGGTCCTGGAACACCTCGATGGCATCTTGACCACCGATCGGTCCCAGGAGCTCTTCGGCTCACCTGCCTGCAAGAAGTGTTTACCTGTCACTTTTGTGCACCTGTCTTAAGCGTGACACCTGGTTTGCACAGGTAGGTGTTATTTTTCAAAAAAAACTTCCAAGAAGCGAGCTTCGCCGAACCTCGCGTTATCACAAGAGCCGAGCCTCGCCTCGCCGAATTCCGAGAATTGTTTTTCTGTTAATTAAAATGAATATGTTCGACGTAAGACTAGAGGTCAGGTTCGCAGATAAGAAAAGGTCGAGTACCGAGAATTGTTTTTCTGTTAATTAATATGTTCGACGTAAGACTAGAGGTCAGGTTCGCAGATAAGAAAAGGTCGAGGATGTAGATAAGGAGATGTTTGTGTAGTATTGAGATGAGCAATAAAAAGTTTTTTTTTAGATAAGTTAAATATTTATTTCGAATAATAAACGATAAAAAACGTATAGCGCTTAAAATAATTAATATAACGAGATTTGTTTTCAACTATTTAAAATTAATGTGTTCGAACCACAAGAGTTCGAGTCTGGTCTAATTTTCTATTAAGATAATGGAATAAAACTCAACTTTGAAATAATTTGGATTTATTTAAATTTTCAGATAGAAATATAAAAAAAAGTCAATCCTTTCAAATAATGTTTATTAAAACAATATTAATAAATACACTATTCTTGAAATTTTCTTTTCTTTCTTTCGTAAAAAGCAAATTGTGCAATATTGTACGAAGTTTCCATTTTAATTCGGGTCCAGTAATTTTGAGTCGAGTTGTCACTGATGTTAGCATAGAAATAATCTATCTTCATCCATCTGTCGCAATCCCCAATCATCTTGTGGCTGTGCTTGATACAGATGAAAACATTTGTCCATTTCGTTTGTCACGAGGTTACTTTTGGTATCCAAAAACGGTTGTTTGGTGGGAATGGGACTGCTATGATGTGGCTATAACAAAAAAAACAATTCTATGACTGGGGTATTGATTCCTTGCAGTACAAGTCAAGTTCCGACGTCGTTCCAACAAATGACTGTGCTCTGTAAATGCGAATTGATTCCTGACAAAAGCAGAAATGTAGCTTACAGAGGTGACAGTAAATTGTAGCTAATGGTTCGTGTTTTCGTTGTGATCCGACATCTAATTTAATCCGTTTGTTCTGTCTTGTAGTAGCAGCGGGAGTATATTTGACAGCGGTCAAGTTGTGAAATCTTTTGCGATCATTTGCCTCCAAATATTTGATATCAGTCGTGGTCTGAAATAATATTTTCAATTTAAATATTGCATTTATATTTAAAATATAACTATTTACCTCTTAACTGGATGAGACGGAATTTTTGAATATAGTAGATTACCCGTAACAAAAGAAGAATAAATGAAACTAATCATTGTTATATCCCCACGGTAGAGTGTCTGTATTTAACTGTTGATAATAGTTCGTGTAGTTAACTATTCGCTTGTCGTCAAAAGGACTCAAAGCGGTTTTAATTTGATTAATAGTAAATACGTTATGCTTTTTGGATCTAATAAAATTTTGCGCAACATCGATGGTAGTATTGTTAAAAAGACACTGATAATAATCATGAAAAGAAATTTGTTTCAATGCTGAAGATTGAATACCCTTAGCTTTTTAACAATTTTTTCTTTGTTTGCAGCGCTGTCTTTATCACTAAAAGTTTTAAAACAATACATTTTAGAACGCAAGCCGATAAATTCAGTCATAACCTGACCACAACATTCATCCTTTATTAGCCCATAAACTTTTTTATTTTTTTGTTGAATATTGTATACGTTGTCTTTAGGGTAATCTGACGTATCAAACATATGTATATTTTCCCTAATGCAGTCATAAATATTATAATTTGAAAATAGATAAAAAAGACTGTCAGTGTCAGTGTACATTAATTTAGCATTAGACTGGAATTTCGGTATAATAAAATGTAATGAAAATCGTATATTATCGTTTTTGAAATATCTAAAATAGACATACCGATGTAAATTGGTTTATTAAATTTTATGTTTAATTGGTTCATTTCGATTAAGACTAGATTTTCTGTAAAAATTTCACAACTGTGAAAATTAGGTTGTGAAATGTAATAATTTGCACCATATCTACCTGACCATTTCGAAACTAATTTTATATCACGATCTTTGCGTACATTTTCAATTGTTTTTCCATATGGTGCGTTATTCATCAATTTAAAGAAATTTTTTTCAAACACGTTTTTACTGTTTATTCTGAGAGTAGTATTTAGGTCTATATATTTTTTTTGCCATGGAGATTGTTTAAATTTTAAACTCCTATGAATTTTTCCAATTTTAAGACCCAATTTGGTGACTAGCTGCAAATTTTTGTGATGAATAACGTAACGTTTCTTATCATAAAGAGTGGTTAATAGTTTGGGAAGTGAAGTAGCTGAAGTTGGTGGTACTAAATGTTCAGGACAGAGTGGTAAATCCTTATGTGTTTCAAATAACTCTTTTGGATAATAAAGGTCCACTTCAAAAATATACCCAAATTCACTATTATCGGCTACATCTAAAATATTTGTTTCCTGATAGATATCTTCAACCCACTGAAAGTCTCCAGTAGGCAGAAAATAACTCATAGCAGTACCATATAAATTTACAACATCGAAATACATGAGATAGCTAGATGGTTTGTCAGGGTTATATTCTGCCCCCATATATTCATTATTAGCCTTAGCGTATCTATTTGAGCATTGTGAAATTCCCCCTCTTATACCCTTTTCAATAAACATGACCATATCAATATCTGTTAAGAGGTCCAATTTTACTTCACTAATTTTTTACATGCTATCAAATGCTAATCCTGGTGCTGTATAATAATGTAGAGGGTCCAATTGATATGTTTCCAAACAGACTTTGCGAAAGTTTTCAAAGACATCAACTAAAAGTAGGACATCGGTTTTAAGATACAATTCAGCATATTCTTGAAGCCTTTTAATTTTAAACGTATCTCACACCGTAGAAGCATGTTGTTACTCTTCGGTTGATATGTTTGAATTAGAAATAGAACTATAAAATAGCTGTATTGGAGGTAAACTGTTATCTTGCAGTTTTTCCCAAGAGTCTAGATATTCGTAAGGAAATACCCCCTTCCTGGTCATTAGTTTAAATTTAACATCATCCGGATAGTAGTATCTTGTAACAGTTTTTTGGTGATCCTCTAAATAGGATGCTAGTTTTTCCAAGGAACTGGCCATAAGACGAAATGAATCGATAAATCTAAAGCTGATATCTGAATTTTCAATGTACTTGGTGAAAGATATGTATTTTTCTTTATTAAGTGGAAGCAAGCTAATTATACCTTTCACTTCTGTAGAAAGGGCCTTGATTAAGAAGTGACTATCGTATCCTGATAGATTATGAAATATTACAGGCACAGGTTTTTTTTATCTGATAATTTTAAATTACATGATTTATGTGCAGCTCCTCGGAATAACCCCGTTAAATGACAATGGTCTCTTACTTTATAGTTATCCCCTAAAAAAGGTTCATTACAAAAATGACATGTTTTTGCTTGACAATAAGCCTCATTTTCTTGTTTACTTAGAGGTATTATAGATTGTGGGTTTGAATATATTGAATTAACTTTATAAGCAATTTTGCCAAGTTCCCTGACAAACCATTCTTGACACTTTCCTCCAGTATATGAATGAAATTCCGATAGCGAATCATCAAAGAACATTTTAGAAAATATGAAATACTAAATGGTTCATGTTTTTGATATTTTTTTGATTTCTTAGTGCATTGCTTGTCTTCATACTTGACAAGCATGCTCTCTAAATCTGCGTAAATTGCAGAAGGAACCAATAATTTATTTGAGAAATTTTTAAAAGTTAAAATTTTTTCATTTTCCTTTGGCAATGTAATTTTACATATATTTAATAATTGGCAATCATTGGAATGTTTTTTCAAAATGGGTTCAGTTTTAAAATGATTGAGACAACGCTCGCAAAACCATTTTTTATGTTTTCTATTACCCATTTGGGTATTCAATAAACCACTTAATTTTTTTATGCATGCAAAATGAAATGTTGTGTTTGCAGGTTCGAGAAAATATTGTGTGTTTTCTAATTCAACGTTATTACAAGGTAGTATAAGTAAATTAACTGTATCTGTAAAATATTCCATTTTGCTTAATAATAAGGGTAAAATTTCTCTCTTTCTTAAACAAAAAACATTAATAGCTAAGTTGTTCATTCTTTCAAACTTGGAAATATCTTTTAGAGCAATTGGAAATTGAATTCCGTCATATTTCAAATAGTGACTGAAATGATCATAAGATGACGTGCGTGAAACGTTTTTGCCTTTTCTGGGTCCACGTACAGCACACATGATAGCCCACAAAAAACAATAAACGTCTTTATTTTTAATATTGATAACACTTTTAGTTTTTTTTATGAATTCAGGCAATTGCACATAAGTGGAAGACCCCACGCTTATTGGATTAAAAGAATTAATATTTACTTTCAAGTACCAAATTTCACACAAGGCCCAACCACTGTCTCTTTCTTGAAATTCTTCAAGTTGAACCAAAATCTTATCAGTAACGTGTATCTTATACCATTCAGTCAGATGGTTCAATTAGTGAATTTTTCGTTGTAAAATGTTTAGCGGATTTTTCTAGATTTTGAGGTTTTATAAATAAAAAAAGAAAACACAACATTTACTTTAATCATAGAATTTTTAAGTTCAGTTTTAATCCTGTTTGAAAAAATACGAAAAGCACTATTTAAAAACTCTCTTGGTTCTTTCATCTTTAAATTGTTAATAATTCCCGTTTTTATTCTCCCTTTAAAACAAGAATCAACATCTTCCCAAACTAATTTTCTTTTTAATAGACCCTTGTTATTTTTTAAATGCAATTTAAAACGCAATAAAAAGTGTTTTAAAATTGACAAATTACTTTCCACTCTACTATAACTAGAAACACATGAACTATTTTTTAAACATTTTTTAATAATGGCAATTGATTTTTTTAGATAACGAATATGTGTTTGGTAATCTTCTTTTGTTTTAAGTAATCTACTTACCATTTCAGTTTTCTGGACCGCCTCACTTGAAAATGAATCTAGGACTTTGTTGCTGCTGGACGAGATTTTGGTTTTTGTTTTCTTTTAGTGTAGTGGCAAGAAGGACTACAAAGAATGCAGTGTGAATAAGTTCGGTGTGTGCATGATAATTTATATAGAAAACTCTTATCAATCATTCGCGTCATTTCTATTGACAACACACACACGCAAAGTAGCATGGTATAATCATGTATATGTAAAATTTTCCAGAAGATAAGTCACGTTGCACCAAAAACATGTTTTATCAAATATAGGTCACGTTGCATGACTTTTGCATTTTTATTTTCCGTTATCAAATACAAGTCACGTTGCACGACGTACATTGTATTTTTCTTTTTCGTTATCGAATACAATTCACGTTGCAAAATATTAGGAAAATTTCTGTTTTTGCTAGTAATTATGATAAAAGATAAAGAAACATTTACTGTTGGCGTGGTGTTATAATATGTAAGGGAGCAAATTTTGTTGAAAATTTCCTTTGAAATTAATGAATACTTTTATCGTCGTCTACGTCAAAATTGCTAATTTTTTCAATGATAAATTTGTATTTATACTCATCCAGAGTTTGCGTTTGGTATCAGTTCTATGTCTATCCGTTTTTTGGAAACAGCCAAACGAAAATATTCAAGATGGCAACAGTACCCAGTACACTTGTTGTATTTTCTGAAGATAAAAGAAACTTCCCTGTGCGTCACGTCTTGGTTGTTATGAAACAGCTTTTTCAGTATGTATTTGTTAATTTTTTTTGTTAAAGTGTTAGTGAACGTACCATTTATTACAATAACAGCTCCTTTTATTACATTTTGTGCAAGAATTTATTTAGCTAGGTGCTGTAGCTTATTTTATATATTCCATAAATTTATATAGCACATTTTTTTTTAATTTTGAAAGCTTTTCAGTGAAGCAATATTTTTTATTTTTGCAAAAATACTGAATATATAAAAATGATTCCTATGAGATGTTATAAAACCTGTATTTAGAGAAGTTTTTTTTCCTTTTAGATATGGTGTTGATAGGATTCTCGAAAGGGATGATAAGGTGTATATACACCTTACTTATAGTCCCCGGAGAGAAACCTTGAAAAGAAAATTTGGAAATCTCCCCGTACGCTATCTACGGACAAAAATCAATAATGATGAGGAATTTAGGATAGTCGAAAGAGTGGTAAAACGGTTCAAATTTAATCTTGTGGACGAGGATGTGGAGACAACTGTTAGTGAGCAGCAACGACGAACACTACCATCAACATCATCGTCGTCGTCGTTGCCGTCGTCGCCGAAACGGCAAAAGTTGACTATGGAGGAGGTCTATTCCTCCAGCGAGGATGAAGAGCAACAACAACAACAACAAGAACAAACAAATGTAAATTCATTTTAGTAATTTTAGTGTTCTTTTTTCAGATTTAAATATAGTTAGAATAGTATATTTATTCTTTTATTACAGAAAAATCAACTAACTTTGATAGAAGGTTATAATTACCTAAGCTTAAAAAAGTGTTGGACTTCAAAATCATTACATGATGTGATTGTTGCTGAGGTTCTGGATGAGGTAAAAATCATTAACCTATTACTAAAATCTTGTCCGTGCAGATCCTTTGTAGCCGGTGGTTATCCTAGTTATTTAGTAGGTCGAACTAAAACTTACGCAAATATTGACATGTTTATTGAACTTAGTCCTGTATGTGAAGCGGTATGTTTATTGATTTTAAATATACTGATAGAGAAACTTAAGGAAAATGGTTATAGAAGTGTACAAAGTATAACAACTGTAAATAATTACTCAACAAAATTTTTCTTACGAAATGTTGTCGTCAAAAAAGGTTTTTTATTACAATTGATATTTTTGAAAGAAAACTCTAACCATTTAACTTTTGAAGAACTAATTATACATACGATAACTAATTTTGATTTAGATATATGTAAAACTGCTTTATTTAGGCAAAATAATTCGTTACATACAATTCAAATTAATCAAATGAAGAAAATTTAAAATTGTATTCCAAGAAATCTTAATCGTCGTGATAAATATATAGAAAGAAGCCTTGAAAATGGATTGAATGTAGACACCTTAGCAATGATATGTCTGAAAAAAATAACATGTCTAAAAGGATAACGATTTGAATAAATACAATTTACATAATATTTTAGTTTTTTATTTCAATCTTCATTACATTTTCTACATTTAAATGTATTCCAATGATATAAATTAAATACGTTTTCCAAGGTACAATTTAATGTGTTACTATCATGTTGCTGACAACGATATGACTTGAATATATTTTGTAATTCGGCCAAGGGTGGACATCCTCTTGTTTCCAAATCAATAACGGTGTAATTTGTTTTGAACAATAATCGGGTCAACCACTCCAATTTCTGATTTCCCTTTACTGCAATGATATTGTCGGTGTAGTCGTTATTCCAAGAGTCCACAGTGTCATTTTCTTCATTAATAAAATCTTTTATAAACTCAGTCAGATTTTCATATTCCAAATTTTCAAAAGCATCGTTTGACCATTCCAAGCCATGTACGTTGTTGGTTAACCATTTCATGTGATTTCTAATTTGGTCTTTGCAAAAGTCCAATTCAAAAGGAAGTTTAACTAAAGCATGTTTATAATTTTTATTTGAGGTATTAAGAATTGCAATTTCCTTGCACAAACAAGTTGAGCTGCCATATTGAAATCCTTGTATATCTATTACAAACATGACTCTTTACAAAACGTTCACTATACTGCTGCTGCTGCTGAGACTACTCCACCTTTTACCGCGAACAATCGATGACTCACGTTTTACTTTTCACACTTTGAAATTTAATATACTTTAACTGTACTGGTTAAAGGATTGTATTTAACTAAACGATCGTGTAGAATCAAACAGAATGCTGAGGTATTGTTTGTTATTGTTTTAGTTGTTTCGAATTCAATGCGAATATCAACAGCTCCACCTTTTAGGATGTCTTCACCTTGACGTGAACAGTCAACAACAATTAATGCTGCTTTAGTCTTGTATGTTGTTAGGTCATAACACGGATCACTCCGATTTTTATAATAATAGGATTTTTGAAATTGTTGATACATTTCATACGCAAGCGCATATTTATTGTTATCAAAGTCCAAATTTAGATTATCGTATGGAAACATATCAGAGTTCAAATACACCTTCAAATTTAATAAACTGCAATGCTGAAAATGACTCGCATTTTTCGCAATATTATTTTTCACACCAGTTTGAAAACCAATGATGATAAAACGAGGCTTCTCCAATTGATTTGATGATTTCACTGCCCATGTGTGGTTTTTGCTTTGCTGCAGTTGTGGGTATTCATGTAGTTCCCAACTTCTGAAAGCAATCGTTAATTCCCTGTTACTTTCAAATTGTTTAAGTAAACGTAATTTTTGAGTGTCACTAACGGTAACATGAGGCATTTTCCACAATATCTTACTCAGTGTAACTTTATAGATTTCCTTTTTGTCATTTTTTTGCATGATTCCCTCTGTATCAGAATTGCTTCTAATTAATATTAATTCTTGACGAATATTCATGATTATCTTATGAAAATCCTCCGTAAAACCCATCAACATTTTTAGCGGAATACAAACATTAAAACTACCGTTACCATCCAAAATTTTTGGATTATCTTCACAATCCCATCCAGCATTCTGAAGTGCAAAATATTCAGCTTTCGAAAATGATACGTAACCTTTCATTGTTGTGGCTATGCCGGGATTTCGAACCCGATCGATAACCACTCCTCCTAGTTCGTAGCGAATTTCATCAAACAAATGAACAATACCATTATTGATAAAAGTTACAATTATCACTATAGGTATTATCGTTTTTAAGCAACTTTTCTTCAATGTATAAAAAGCTTTGACTCGGTAACGTGTATAAATCTTGTGTTTGTATTGGTATTCTAATTTCATCGTTACTGTTTAGAGTTGTTGAGGAATAAGGTTGATGTGTATGGTATTGATAATTTATGATTGAGTCATCATTTAGCACATTTTCTCCCACTTTTAACATGTTATAACTCATTGTCTTTGTGCCTATATCTACACTTGCAAACTAATATAATAAAAATTCTTTCCAAACTTGTAGTAATCCGTAATTTAAAACTACACTAAAATCTTTGTAATTTTCCAATTTTTAATTTTGATTTTTCTTCTTCTCCTCCTGTAAACTGAATCCCAGTGAGAGTAGTACACGTTTGTTTTTAGATGTTAACTCCTTAAACGTTCTGGTGGAACTAATAGTTGTCTGTTCATCTAATTGGGTTTTATGACAATTTTCAAACGAGTCCTTTGGTATATTTAAAGAATTATGATTATACAGAAAAACCATTTTAAAGAATTCGCTTCAAATGTAACCTTATCGTTACTAGCTCGTTTCTGAAATTGACTAATTTCTTATCCTGATCAGTTATCTTAAGGATTATCTCATCGATATATCGTGTGCTGATTGGTAGATAAATAACATTCGATGGCTTCTCGACTATTTTGAAACCTGGTGGCACTGTTGGATAAAACAAATGGATAATATGAACTAAATCTCCGTTATTATAGGAATTTGTCACTAGATTACATTCTATACATATTGAATTCACTTTAAATATATTTACAGGATTATCGGAAATGTGTCTTTTATTGGGCTCGAGTTGCTTGCTACCGAATCCCAGTAAACTGCCAATTGAATTTTCTTTGCTGAAATCAATTTTACGGTTACATTTGATTTCACACTGTAAAGTGTTATGGTTCGCTTCCAAACGGAGTGTGATTGGATCCTTTTCTTTTGAATGAAATCTCAGATACGTCGTTAAATATTTTTGAATATCGCTAATTTCGTAGGATCCTTCAGGTATAACAACGTGCTCATCTCCACAGTGAAAATTGTTATTGCTACTATCAATGTTAGGAATTGAGTTGTAACTTTCAAAATTTATTAAACCCAAAACATAATTTTCGTTTTCATTCAAAACAATGGGTGGATAAATTTTGGTTGAAAGTACAGACTCCGTTCCCGATAAGGTAAACGTATAAGACATGTTTAACTACTTTTCGGATCAAAGCATTTACTTTAAATAAAACAAAAACTATAGTTATATTGGTATTTATTCTAAATCTACAGAATGATACAAAAATTTCAGGCATAAGTGACCACATATAAACGAGTCATAAGGTTGGTAACAACGATGATCATAAAATATGTTACAAATACCATTAGAGTTAAAATATTTACACACTTCCAGAGGAGGTTTTAAATTTCCAAAACTATCAAAATAATAAACATTATTTCTATGTTTCCAATAAGCAGTCCAATGAGTTCCCGGCCCAGAAAAATTGTCTAAATTGATAATACCAGATTCGTTTTGGTAAATTTTCTTCGGTAATCGATCCTTCATAAACACTCCTCGAAAATAGGGTATTTTGAGTAGTTTAGTATACTTTTCAATATCAAAGTTACTTAAGGCACGGTTTGGTAAGATTATCGGTATTTTTTTTCCTGAGATGATTTCCTAAAAAAAAGCCTAAACCTGTTTTGTATGGTTTTAAAAAGAGACCTTTTCCCAATGCAATGGATTCCATCGTCTTGTTGTGGCGTTCGCTTTCTTGCAATTGTTGTTTGGTAGCACGAGCATCAGATACGGCCTTTGCGATGCCGGCAGCTCATCCACTTAACGCACCTAATGCACTCGGTCCCGCAAAAATAGGGATCAAAGGAAGAAAACCTCCAGTTTTTGGAACTTTAATTATTCTTGGCCGTCTGATTTTGGTATTATTAACTGCTTTCATAGCTATCTTAACAGCATCGTAAATATTGGATGGTTTTTTATTTAAAATAGTACCTTTAATCTTTTTCATAACTGATTGAAAACTTTTTAATTTTGTACTGCTTCTTTTTTTCCCGCTAACTTTTGGTCTTTTTGCCTTTTTGCTTTTCTGCTTCCGAGGTTTACTTTTTTTAATTGCTGCCATGTTTACTACTTTCTGTTGGAAAAGTTTTTAATACACTAAACGATGAAGCCAGATAAATGAAAATATATACTATTTTTTAACTTTTTTTTTCAATGGGCCACTAGCAAATTCCTCATGAAAATTATCGTCGTCGTCATCATCGTTTAATTTCCGCTTATTGGATAAGTTTGCCGAATTTATTTCAAATTTTAATTTTTTCCTATCCATTATATTATCATCAGAGTTATCTATCTTTCGTTTGAGTGCCCTATTTTGATGTTATTGTTGTTGTTGCAAATCTTGTTCAATCTCGTTCTCTAAGTTCTTTCGTTTTCTATCATCATCATTCTCAATAAAATTAGAAGGTATTTCATTTTTTCCTTTATTTTCTTCTCATGATAATTATCATATTTTTGTTGTTTGATTTTTGTTCCCTTTTTGACTTGTTTTCGATACACCTTTCCAGTTTGACCTTTTAATTTTTCGAGTTTGTTTAGCAAAATCTTCATCTTTTTCACATAATCACGCATAGCCTTCACACTGTGTTCCATTATTGTTTTAAGATACTTGTTACCATGGATTCTATTGTATGACTGATTTAAATTGGGGTTATTACTCAAACTTATATCCCCACTGCTAGTACCCATACCTAGCTTTATTTTAGTTTGCATTGCAGCTGAAATACCTGCAGCGGCTAATTTTTCTTTCCAGGATGCATTCGATGAATTTATTCTGCTTAAAGCGTGTTTAAGTAAAATTGTATCTGCCGCATTACGATCTGATATGTTTTGATATTGTGAATAGGCAATATCATGATTTTTACATGCTTCATCTAACGGGTTAATTCCTTTATCACCACGTCGTAAACGTTTCTCTAATTTAGTTCCTGGACCACAAGAGTTATACCCTGGAAGATGTAATTCAAATGGAAGTTTGTTTATCATTGAGTTTAACAAACCTTCCCCATTAATCGTTTGTTGTTGTTGTCGATCAATCGAATAATACCTCATTTTAAAAGAAGTAAATAAAGACTGAATATAAATAACAGCGTATTA
Organism: Kuschelorhynchus macadamiae; assembly: GCA_030620095.1. Classification (NCBI taxonomy): domain Eukaryota; kingdom Metazoa; phylum Arthropoda; class Insecta; order Coleoptera; family Curculionidae; genus Kuschelorhynchus; species Kuschelorhynchus macadamiae. Next base: position 3,446 of record JAUTXW010001202.1, on the reverse strand, counting down.
TGGCTTTATAATTAGTTTTACATCGGATATTTAACATGGAGGAGAAAAAGAAGAAACATATCAAAATTGTGAAACAAAGAACATCTTTAACAGTAAATAATCATGATGTGAAAAAAAACACAAATATTAAACACAGTATATTATTACCATCTACTGTACGATGCATCATATCGGGACCTTCAAACTGTAGAAAAACCAATATCATGGTAAGCCTTCTTGAACATCCCAATGGTTTGAAATTTGAAAATGTCTACGTCTATTCAAAGTCTCTGTATCAACCTAAATATATGTATTTAGAGAAATTATTAAAACCAATAAAAGGAATCGGTTACTATGCATTCGATAATAGTGAACAAATATTATCTCCATCTGACGCTAAAGCAAATTCAATTTTCATATTTGATGACGTCGCATGTGATAAACAGGATGTTATCAGAGAATATTTTAGTATGGGACGTCACAATAATATAGACTGTTTTTACTTGTGTCAAACATATGCAAAAATTCTCAAACATTTGATAAGAGACAATGCTAACGTCTTAATATTATTTAAACAGGATGACTTAAATTTACATCATGTATACTCTGATCATATTGGTACTGATATGTCATTTGACAGCTTTAAAACCATATGTTCATTCTGTTGGAAAGAACCATTTGGTTTTCTATCTATATTTAAGGATAATAAAATTGATGAAGGTCGATATCGGTTATGTTTTGATAAATATATATATCTGTAGTATCGCTTTTATAAATTATTACATAGTTGAACGTTGAAAGTTCATCATTATCATCATGGCTCCTGCTCGTACCACGAAAAATAAAAAGGAAAAAACTAAACATCAATCAGTTAAGAAAAAAATAATTTCAAAGAGAAAAGATATAAAGAATAAACTAGATATCTTAAAACATGGACAAATAGCCCACGAGAATGTATTTCAGCCTATAACAAAACATTTGGAGGTGATTGAGAACAAATTGGATCGAAAGAAGCACACTCCTGAAAGTTTGATATCGGAACTTAAAAGAAGGGAACAATTTTCTGATGACGATAACTATGATGATGATGATGATAAAGATGACGAGGAGAAACTTTTTGGGGACCATAATAGTGAAGAGGAAAACGAGTCAGTGAAATCGGAACCTATACCCTCCACTTCTATCCCATTAGAGTTTAAGGATACTCCTACAGGAAACAAAATCACACATGCATATCAAACTGCGCCAAAAATTGAAAGAAAATTATTTTCTTCCACAACAAAATCACCGTCGTCGTCGTCATCACGGAAACCATATAATCTTAGAAAATTAATAATAAAAAACGTGCAGGATGAAATCGAAGAAGAGGAAATTAGGAAACAAAGGGAATATGAAAAAGCACTAAATCAAACTATAAGAGAAAAATCTTTTTCCGATTATTCTGATCAGTATCATAGTTTACCTTTAAAGTACATCAAAAAGTTTGTAAAGGATTCAAATAGTAGTAATTCTGATGGAAAATTCCAAGTAAAGTTTGATAAGGATATCGAACGGTTTTCTATCGGTAACAAAACGATAGATTTCGATGGAGCTGATTTGATAATTGCAGGAAAAAAATATAAAGGCACTAATGGATTATATGGCTTGTTATTTAATCAGAATGTTCCCACCATCTATACAAATGATGACGCAAAAAACTATACTCACATATTATTTAAAACAAATGCTATCAAAAATGTAAAATCAAGTAAAAATAAGAAATTTAGAAAATTTATTGAACCAATAATAAATAAAACTGAGAGTAATTATACCAGTTCAACTGATGATGACGATGATGATGATCATGATGTTTTGAAACAGGGGGAGGGAATGTCTATGAAACTTTCAAACAATCCTATTGATTACGTTTTTTGGGATGATCCTAATGAATTGGTTGAGAGATTGGAGCTACTAGTTGCGTCTCAGGCTGCTGGTTATACAAATCACGTTAACGAGATTAATGCCATTATTGAAGAATTACGAGAAGCCAATATAATAGAATAAAAATATGTCTAAATGTGTAACCAAAGTAAAAAAAGATATTGTTGAAGAACTCCATAAACCATCAAGAGTAAATTTTAAAAGGAAGAAGGTTATTATCAAATCTCTATTGGACTTAATGCAAGCTGATTTGGTTGATATGAAAGAATACGTACAAGAAAACAAAGGATACAAATATATACTCGTCGTAATTAACTGTTTTTCTAAATACGTTTGGGTTTATCCGTTAAAAACAAAAACTGCCAAAGAGGTATCTAAAGCGATGGAAAATGTATTCAAAGAACAGACACCTATACATCTCTGTACAGGCGCCGGTGGTGAATTTACTGGAAAAGAAATGATGATTTTAATGAAAAAATATAATGTCAAACATTATTTAGTTTACAGTGAGAAAAAAGCATCTATTGTTGAACGTGTAAATCGAACCCTTAAAGGAATGATGTGGAAAGAATTTAGTCTTCAAGGATCATACAAGTGGTTTGATATATTAAAACAAATCGTTTATTCCTATAATAATCGAGTACACACTACCACAGGTTTAAAACCGGCTGAAATTTCAAAAAAGCATGAAAAACTGCTATTAAACACAGTTTATAATCGAATTAAAATGACATCGAAACCAAAATTCGAGATAGGTGACCATGTAAGAATTTCCAAATTTAGAGGAGTTTTTGATAAACAATACCAACCAAATTGGTCAACAGAAATTTTTAGCGTAAAAAAAGTTCAACTTACAAATCCAGTGACATACCTACTTCAAGATGCAGAGAAACAAGACATCAAGGGAGGATTCTATGAACTTCAATTGCAAAAAGTTAAATATCCAGACATTTATTTAGTGGAAAAAGTGTTAAAACGTAAAAATAATAAAGTATTTGTAAAATGGTTAGTTTTCAGTGATAAGCATAATAGTTGGATAGATAAAAATAATGTAGAGTGACTTAATAAAATAATTTTGTTTCATGTACGTTTTATTTATTATATATTATTTACATGTTTTCTACAAATAATTTATTTATCTTCAAACAGAAAAACAATATTTATAATTATATAACAACTTGGCGTTTGATAATGCACAATGCCAAGTAGTGCCATATGGATCCTTGTGAAAGTGACATTCGGGAACTTTCTTAAACTTGTTTAGCTTCGGTTCACTCTCCAGAGGTATTTTAAAAATTTTTTCTGCACTAATAAATTTTCTTAGAAAATTCACCTTTTCATCTCCTTTGACGTATATTTTTGGGGCATGATATCTTTTCATCACATGTTCTAAGACATTTGCTATTTCGTTCAAGTCTACTAAACCAGACTCCCATATTAGACCGTGATATGAGTTTTCGAGATAAGATATCGTTTTTCGTCTTGACCTTTTAACATGCTTTTGCTATGGTGGTTTGAAAAAGAAAATTTGAACAGCAATACATGTG